>KZ451890.1:776070-788598 GCA_002786265.1 Apostasia shenzhenica
TTATTCAATAATTTTTGATATGTTGCTGAAGGCTAATTGAACAATGTGATGACCTGGCTTTGTTTCACGTTACTCATGTTACCATTGTCATTATTAGTTGACCTTATGATGTTTATTATTTTCCTGATATATTTGTCATGATCCATAGCCATGTTACCATGCTGATTAGGTGGACTTTGTTTTATGTAACCCATATTACAGCATTCATTGTCATGTTACTCAATAATTTTTGACATGTTCCTGATTTGTTATTATTTACAATAACAGCACTTATCTCCACTATATTATTCCAAATTAATTAGATTATGCATTGGCTGTTTTTTGGCATCTTGTTTGAGTGGTTCTCTATTTATTGCTAAATTTGGATGATCATCTTACCTGTGCCTCCAAGTTTTAGAATTCTCTCCTAATTGTTGTGCTCTAGCGGCTTTCTAGTAAGTCTGTTTTTTCTTAAGTCCCATTCAATGTGTATGTTCTGCTACAGTTAAGCTATAGTTCGTATATGAATAGATACTACACTTGTTTGCTCAGATATTACACTTGCTCTTGTGCCACTTCTGAAATATGGGCAATAATGGTTTTTTGACAACTTTTAAAAAAAAGTTTGTACATTTGATTAATATCAAAGTGATTTCATGTTATATGTCAGTTACCCTTGATATCCAGGTGGAGAGGTAAACATGAAAATGTTTTGCTTTTTGCCGATCCAAGTAACCGTAGCTGACACATAAATTTCTGAGCCCAATACTTTTAGCCTACCAATAGGCTGAAAACTCCGTTATATATCATAACATAGATTTGGCTTCCATGCATCTTCGTTCTTTCTTTGAGCTCGCAGGTGTACTTCTTTCATGGGTTAAATTACTGGTATTTTATTTCATGCTTCATCAAACCTGAAAAAAAAAATTTTGAACAGTTGTGGATGAGCCAGGTTAATTTTGTACTGATATTTTGAAGTGATTGACCTACTACTAATATTCATTGTGTCATATTTAATTATATTTTATTTGTTGTAGGGGGTAATGAATTGATGATAATCATGGTGCTCAACTGTACGAGGATGTTGATCTTAACGAATATCTGCAATTTCATATTTTTTTATTATTTATGATGAAGAATGTATTATTTCTGTGTTGAATTGATCAATAACTGTCTTCTTTCTATTTCATCTTTTTTTATTTACTATCCTGGGTTAACTTATTTATTTGTCAAACTAAATTTAAGGATATCCTAGGTTAACCCGGGTTAGCATCCAAACAATTAATAACTTATCCCAGCTGGGATAAGTTATTAATGGGGTTAAGCTAACCCGGGTTAGCTTAACCTATCCCCTATCCAAACAGCTCCTAGAAGATTCAGATCCTCCGTAGCTGAGTGAGATTAATTGTAGTATTATATAGAGATTAGAATGCCCTATTCTCGACATAGAATGGAATCGATTCTCTCACCTCTTCTTTTCCCGAAGCCCTGGCGGCGGCTACGCAGATCATTTCTCTGTGCCCGGTCATAACCTTCTCCGTTGAAACAGCAGCCGTACGCAAGCTGCGTCGGCGGGTTCCCGTGATACCAGCTCCCCCAAGCCTCAGCGTCGGAACCGCCAGCAGGGGCACCAGTAATGAACTTCGGCGCACGGCCAGGACGTTGGAGGCAATGCTTCCCTGAAAAGACAAGAGACAGAGAAACGTTAGGGTAATCTAGTTGATCTAGCAATGAATGGCTCCTCCAATACATGCGAGGAAACACGGACGAGCTGCAGCGTGCAAGCAAAGAAGCAAGATGCCATGGCTGAAGAGCACGAGGAATGGTCGAGTCGATTGGAGATCGGTAGGCATTTAAATTACGAACAATTTAAATTATTTTAGCCAATATCTCTTTTTTATATAACAAATATTTAAATTATTTTGACCAAACGCTAAAAAGATCGTAGCTTTTTTGAGCCATACTTAAATTATTTTTTAAATATAAATAATAAAAAATCCATTTAAACAAATCTAATATTAAAATATTTTTTTTTTAAAAAATATATAAATATTATTTATTTTACTTCAAATGCAACTTTTAACATAATTAATTACATTTCTCATTTTCTACTTTTTTTTCAAAAATAACTAAAAATATCAAAAATCAAAAGAATTTATTTATTATAAAAAAAAATTAAATTATTTTTATCACATCTTGTGAACTTTTTAATATAAAAAAATTTACTTTATTTCATATTTTTATACTATTTTTAATACATCAATTAATTTTATTTTGTATCCTACATAATTTTTTAAATATAACATCTTATATAACTTTTAATATAATTAATTTTATTTTATATCATACACATATTTTAAGATAATTAATAATTTTTATGACATGATCAAATGGTCTTTTTGCCAAACAAGCTCTTCAACAAGCCAACAATTTTTTAGATCTCTAAGTTTAAAGATTTACGATATTAAAAATTTAACATTTAGGTTTATAAATCACGTGCACATACACAAATATATATATCTAAATTTCAATTGAATATAGGTATTTAAAAACTGATTCAATACATATCAAGATATTTTAATTTAATACCAATAATTGTGCAATTATTTTATAATATATCAATGTATTTCAACTAAATATACGCTCTTAAAGATCAATTCATTGCAATCAATATATTTTAATAAAATACTGGTAATTATACAATTATTCATTGCTATATTAATAAATTTAAATTATTTTAACTGAATATTAATAATTAAATAACTATTCGATGATATTTTAACATAGTTGAACTGAATACTAATATTTAGATGTTGATCTGTTACATGCAAGTTATTTTAATTGAATATTATTTATATATAATTTTTAAACATTATATCAATATATTTTAATAGAATATATATATTTAGAAAAATATTCAATACTTATCAAAGTATTTTAGTTGAATATTAATAATTATCTAACTATTTGATAATATATGAATATATTTCAACTCAAAATTATTATATTAATGAATTTAAATTAAATATACTCATTTTGAGACTAATATATTACATGTTAAGATATTTTAACTGAAAACTGACAATTATAAAATTATTCAATAATATTTCAATATATTTAAATAGAATACTTATATTTAGCTACTAATTAATTATATATCTAATTATTTTAACTCAATACTATCAATTATTCAATATTTAATTATTATATCGAAGTATTTCAATTGAATAGATATATTTAGAGATGATTTGAAATATATCAAGATATTTTAATTGAATACTAATAACTATACAACTGTTTAATAATATATCAAAATATCTCAACTAAATACACTTAGAGACTAATTTATTATACTTCAATATATTTTCATTGAACGTTAGCAATTATACTAGTTATTGTTATATCGATAAATTTAAGTAAAGTATTTGCATTTAGAAACTAATTTATTTTATATCAAGATATTTTAATTGATTACTAATAATTATATAACTGTTCGATCATATTCTAATATATTTGAATAGAATATTATTAATTAGACGCTGATTTATTATTTGTCAAGCTATTTTAATAGAATACTGTCAATTATATAATATTTAATTATGATATCAATATAGTCCAACAAATACATACAATTAGAGACTGAATACTAATAATTATATAATTATTTGATAATATATTGATGCAATTTATTTAAATACATATTTTTAGAGACAAATTTGTTACATATCAATATACTTTAATAGAGTACTATAAATTATATAAATATTCATTATTGTATCAACAAATTTAAGCTGATTACACGAGAGACAAATTTATTTTCTATCAAGATATTATTAATAGAATTTTACAGAATACTCGCAGCTATATGATCATTCAATGATTTTTTAATGTATTTAAAAATAATTCGTGTAATTAGATTTTGAGTTTGTATATATCGAAGTATATTAAAATAATACTTAGGTAAAATAACTTATATTGGCTTTATCGAAGTATTTTAGTTGAAACAGGCATTTGACAATATATTCGAGACAATGATTAAGTCTTTCATATAATCCCAGCAATTATACATCTTTTTGATAGTATAGTGATGTATTTTAACTTATTAAGTACTTTTAGAGATTAATTTATGACATATCAATATATATAAATTAAATACGGGCATTTTTACAACTATTCATTGCATTAACATTGAGTTTATACTAAATACGAGCATTTAGAGAATAATTCAATGCATAATAAGTTATTTTAACTAAATACTAGCAATTATACTAGTATTCAATAATTTTTTATTGAATTTGAAAAGAATACAAGCATTTGACTTTAATATTGTCTATATCAAGGCATTTTAATATGATATTTAGATTAAACAACTAATGTTTATTATATAGATGTATTTTAGTCGAAAAAAGATATTTGACATTTTATTAAAGATATATTATTGAGTTTTGATATAATACCGCTAATCACACATATTTTTAACCGTCTAACAATCTATTTTAGCTTATTAGGCGCATTTAGAGAATAATTTATGATATATTAATGTATTTGAATTCAATAGTGTCGTATTTACAATTATTCATTACATTAACATTGAATTCTATCTGAATAAAAGCATTTTGAGAACTATTTATTACATAATATATTATTTTAACAGAATACTAGTAATTACATAAGTATTCAATTAAATTTTATTATATTTCAGGACAATACAAGCAATCTAATTTTGATTTTGCTTATATCAAGGTATTTTAATATAATACTCTTATTAAATAACTAATATTTACTATATCGATATTGTTAGCCAAAAATAGATATTTGGTGATCTTTTGAAAACTATTAATTATTATATAAATGGTGAATTCAAGCAGAATACAAGTATTTAGAGAATGATTCATTGCATAATAAGTTATTTCAACTGAATAGTTGTAATTATACGAATATTTAATTTTTTTAATTATAATTAATGAGAATACAAGTAAATTTGAATTTAATCTTATCTATATCAAGACATTTTAATATAACATTCTGATTAAACAACTAATACTCATTATATCGATATATTTTAGCAGAAAATAGATTTTTGACGATCTATTAGGGATATCTAAAAGAGTTTTAATATAATATTGACAATTACACATATTTTTGACAGTACATCGATCTACTTTAAGCTATTAGACACTTCTAGAGACTGATTTAAGAGATATCAATATATTTGAATTAAATAGTGATGTTTTAGAACTATTCATTGCATTAACATTGATTTCAAGTGAAATATAAGCATTTAGAGTACGATTCATTACATAATAAATTATTTTAACTAAATACTTATAATTATACAAATGTTCAAATATTTTTTATTAAATTCGAAGAGACCACAAGTATTTGATTTTGATTAAACAACGAATATTTGCTATATCAATTTATTTAGAGACTGATTTAAGGGATATCAATATATTTGAATTGAATAGTGATATTTTAGAACTATTCATTGCATTAATGTTGATTTTAAGTGAAATATAAGTATTTAGAGTACTATTCATTACATAATAAGTCATTTTAACTGAATACTTACAATTATATATGTATTCAATTATTTTTTATTATATTTGAAGAGAATACAAGCGATTTAACTTTGATTAAACTACTAATATTTACTATATCGATTCATTTTAGCTGAAAATAGATATTTAGCAATCTATTAGAGAGATGTGATTGAGTTTTAATATATTATCTGTAATTAGACTTCTTTATTATAGTATATTGATATATTTGAACTTATTAGGCACTTTTAGGGATAGATTTATGAAATATCAATGTATTTTAATTGAATTGAGGCATTTTTACTCCTATTCATTATATTAATATTGAATTTAAGACATATACATGTATTTTGAGAATACTTCACTGCATAATATGTTATTTTAACAGAATACTAGTAATTATAGGAGTGTTCAATCATTTTTTATTATATTTCGGGACAATATATTTTTATTTATATTAAGGTATTTTAGCATAATACTCCGATTACATAACTAATATTTGCTATATCAATATTGTTTATCCAAAAATAAATTTTTGGCGATACTTTAGAGATATATGATTGAGTTTTAATATAATACGATGAATTACACATCATGTTGATTGAAAATCAATCTACAATAACTTGCTAGGCACATCATTTAGTGACTGATTTATGACATATTAATGTATTTGAATCGAATAGTGATGTTTTTACAACTATTTATCACATTAACGTTGAATTCAAGCGGAACACAAGCAATTAGAGAACGATTCAATGCATAATAAGTCATTTCAATTGAATACTTGTAATTATACTAGTATTCAATTTTTTGATGATATTTGATGAGAATACAAGCAATTTGACTTTGATCTTATCTATGTCAAGATATTTTAACACAATATTCTGATTAAACAACTAATATTCACTATATTAATGTATTTTAGTCAAAAATAGATTTTTAGCGATTTATTAGGGACATCTAAAAGAGGTTTAACATAATACCGATAATTACACATATTTTTGACAGTATATCAATCTACTTTATGCTATTAAGCACTTTTAGAGACTGATTTAAGAGATATCAATATATTTGAATTGAATAGTGATATTTTAGAACTATTAATTACATTAACGTCAATTTCAAGTGGAATATAAGCATTTAGAATACGATTCATTTCATAATAAGTCATTTTAACTGAATATTTATAATTATATGATTATTCAATCATTTTATTTTATTTTGCGAAGAGAATACAAGCAAGTTGATTTTGATTAAACTACTAATATTTGCTATATTGATTTACTTTAGCCGAAAATAGATATTTAGCACTATTAGAGAGATATGATTTAATTTTAATAGATTACCGATAATTAGACCTCTTCATTATAGTACATCGATGTATTTCAAATTATATCCCTAATAGATCGCCATATATAGCAATTTGACTTTCATCTAATCTATATCAAGATATTTTAATATAATATTCTAATTAGACAACTAATATTCTCTAAATCGATGTATTTTAGCAAAAAATAAATTTTTGGCGATCTATTAGGGATATTTAAACGGTTTTAATATAATATCGATAATTACACATATTTTTGACAGTATATCAATCTATTTCATGCTATTAGGCACTTTTCGACACTGGTTTAAGAGATATCAATATATTTGAATTGAAAAGTGACGTTTTAGAACTATTCAATGCAGTAACGTTCATTTCAGGCGAAATATAAGCATTTAGAGCACGAATCATTGCATAATTAAATATTGTAACTGAATACTACAATTATATGAGTATACAATCATTGTTTATTATATTCAAAGAGAATACAAGCAATTTAACTTTAATTAAACTGCTAATATTTGCTTTATCGATTTAGTTTAGCCGAAAATAGTTATTTAGCAATCTATTAGAGAGTTATGAGTGAGGTTTAATATATTACTAGTAATTAGACCTTTTCATTATAATACATCGATGTATTTCAACTTATTAGACACTTTTAAAGATAGATTTAAGACATATCAATGTATTTCAATTGAATTGAGGCGTTTTTACTGCTATTCAATGCATTAACGTTGAATTCAAGTCGTATACAAATATTTAGAGAATACTTTCATTGCATAATATGTTATTTTGATAGAATACTAGCAATTATATGAGTATTCAATCATTTTTTATTATATTTCACAAAAATACAGGCAAACTAACTTTGATTTTATTTATATGAAGGTATTTTAGCGTAATACTCTGATTACACAACCAATATTTGGTATATTGATATTGTTTAGCAAAAAATAGATATTGCGTCATCTTTTAGGGACATTCGATTGAGTTTTAATATAATATGAGCAATTACACATTATTTTGATTGTATATCGATCTACTGTAACTTGTTAGGCACTTTTAGAGACCAATTTATATCAATGTATTTAAATCGAATAGTGATATTTTTATAACTATTAATCACATTAACATTGAATTCAGGCGAAATCAACTATTTAGAGAACGATTCATTGCATAGTTAGTCATTTCAACTGAATACTTACAATTATATGAGTATTCAATTTTTTTAATTATATTTGATGAAAATACAAGAAATTTGATTTATATCTTATCTATATCAAGATATTATAACATAATATTCTGATTAAATAACTAATATTTACTATATCGTTGTATTTTAGCAGAAAATAGATTTATTGGCGTTCTATTAGGGATATTTAAAAGGGGTTTTAATATAATATCGATAATTACATATATTTTTGACAGTATATCGATCTACTTTATGCTATTAAGGCAGATTTAGAGACTATTTATGAGATATCAATATATTTGAATTGAAAGGGACGTTTTACAACTGTTCAATGCATTAACGTTGATTTCAGGCGAAATATAAGCATTTAGAGCACGATTCATTGCATAATTAAATGTTGTAACTGAATACTTATAATTATACGAGTATTCAATCATTGTTTATTATATTTGAAGAGAATACAAGCAATTTAACTTTGATTAAACTACTAATATTTGCTTTATCGATTTAGTTTAGCCAAAAAAGTTATTTAGCAATCTATTAGAGAGATATGATTGAGGTTTAATATATTACCTGTAATTAGACTTTTTCATTATAATACAAAGATGTATTTCAACTTATTAGGCACTTTTAGAGATAGAATTAAGACATATCAATGTATTTCAGTTGAATTGAGGCATTTTTACCGCTATTCATTGCATTAACGTTGAATTCAAGCCATATACAAGTATTTAGAGAATACTTTCATTGCATAATATATTATTTTAATAGAATACTAGCAATTATATGAGTATTCAATCATTATTTATTATATTTTAGAAAAATACAAGCAATCTAACTTTGATTTTATTTATATGAAGGTATTTTAGCATAATACTCCGGTTACACAACCAATATTTTATATATAGATATTGTTTAGCCAAAAATAGGTATTGCGCTATCTTTTAGGGACATTTGATTGAGTTTTAATATAATACGAGCAATTTCACATCATTTTGATTGTATATCAATCTACTGTAATTTATTAGGCACCTTAGAGACAAATTTATGGCATATCAATGTATTTGAATTGAATAGTGATGTTTATATAATTATTCATCACATTAACGTTGAATTCAAGCGGAATACAACTATTTAGAGAGCTATTCATTATATAGTTAGTCATTTCAACTGAATACTTACAACTATACGAGTATTCAATTTATTTTATTATTTTTAATGAGAATACAAGCAATTTCACTTTGATCTTATCTATATCAAGACATTTTAACATAATATTCTGATTAAACAGCTAATATTCACTACATCGATGTATTTTAGAAGAAAATAGATTTTTTTGGCAATCCATTATGGACATTTAAAAGGGTTTAATATAATATCAATAATTACACATATTTTTGATGGTATATCGATCTACTTTATGCTATTAGGTACTTTTAGAGACGGATTTAAGAGATACCAATACATTTGAATTGAAAAAGTGACGTTTTACAACTGTTCAATGCATTAACGTTGATTTCAGGCGAAATATAAGCATTTAGAGCACGATTCATTACATAATTAAACGTTGTAATTGAATACTTATAATTTTATGAGTATTCATTCATTGTTTATTATATTTGAAAAGAATACAAGCAATTTTAACTTTGATTAAACTACTAATATTTGCTTTATCGATTTAGTTTAGCCGAAAATAATTATTTAGCATCTATTAGAGAGATATGATTGAGGTTTAATATATTACCTGTAATTAGACCTCTTCATTATAATACTCGATGTATTTCAACTTATTAGGCACTTTTAGAGATAGAATTAAGATATATCAATGTATTTCAATTGAATTGAGATATTTTTACCACTATTCATTGCATTAACGTTGAATTCAAGCCATATATAAGTATTTAGAGAATACTTTCATTGCATGAAATGTTATTTTGATAGAATACTAGCAATTATATGAGTATTCAATTATTGTTTATTGTATTTCACAAAAATACAAGTAATCTAACTTTGATTTTATTTATATGAAGGTATTTTAGCGTAATACTCCGATTACACAACTAATATTTGGTATATCGATATTGTTTAGCTAAAAACAGGTATTGCGTCATCTTTTAAGGACATTTGATTGAGTTTTAATATAATACGAGCAATTTGACATCATTTTGATTGTATATATTAATCTACTATAACTCGTTAGGCACCTTTAGAGACTAATTTATGAATCGAATAGTGATGTTTTCAAAACTATTCGTCACATTAACGTTGAATTCAAGCCTAATACAACTATTTAGAGAACGATTCATGGCATAGTTATTCATTTCAGCTAAATATTTCCAACTATACGAGTATTCAATTGTTTTTAGTTTATTTGATGCGAATACAAGCCATTTGACTTTGATCTTATCTATATCAAGGTATTTTAATATAATATTCTGATTAAACAACTCATATTCACTATATCGATGTATTTTAGCAGAAAATGGATTTTTGGGCGATCTATTAGGGAAATTTAAAAGAGTTTTTATATAATAACGATAATTACACATATTTTTGATAGAATAGCGATGTATTAGGGACATTTAAAAGGGTTTTTATATAATATCGATAATTATACATATTTCTGACAGTATATCGATTTACTTTATGCTATTACACACTTTTAGAGACTAATTTAGGAGATATCAAAATATTTGAATTGAAAAGTGACGTTTTAGAACTTTTCATTGCATTAACGTTGATTTCAAACGAAATATAAATATTTAGAGCACGATTCATTGCATAATTAAACATTGTAACTGAATACTTACAATTATATGAGTATTCTTTCAATGTTTATTATATTTGAATAGAATACAAGCAATTTAACTTTGATTAAACTATTAATTTTTGCTTTATCGATTTAGTTTAGTCGAAAATAGCTATTTAGCAATCTAGTAGAGAGATAAGATTGAGGTTTAATATATTACCAGTAATTAGACCACTTCATTATAATACATCGATGTATTTTCACTTATTAGGCACTTTTAGAGATTGATTTAAGACATATCAATGTATTTCAATTGAATTGTGGCATTTTTAATGTTATTTATTGCATTACCATTGAATTCAAGCCGTATACAAATATTTAGCAAATACTTTTATAGCATAATATGTTATTTTGATAGAATACTAGCAATTATATGAGTATTCAATTATTGTTTATTGTATTTCACAAAAATACAAGCAATCTAACTTTGATTTTTTTTATATAAAGATATTTTAGCGTAATACTCCGATTACACAACCAATATTCGGTATATAGATATTGTTTAGCCAAAAACAGGTGTTGCGTCATCTTTTAAGGACATTTAATTGAGTTTTAATATAATACGAGAAATATTACATCATTTTGATTGTATATCAATCTACTATAACTTGTTAGGCACCTTAGAGATCAATTTATGATATATCAATGTATTTGAATCGAATAGTGATGCTTTTATAACTATTTATCTCATTAACGTTGAATTCAAGCGTAATACAACAATTTAGAGAACGATTCATTGCATAGTTAGTCATTTCAACTAAATACTTCCAACTATACGAGTATTCAATTGTTTTTAGTTTATTTGATGAGAATACAAGCCATTTGACTTTGATCTTATCTATATCATGGTATTTTAACATAATATTCTGATGAAACAACTCATATTCACTATATCGATATATTTTAGCAGAAAACAGATTTTTGGGCGATCTATTAGGGACATTTAAAAGGGTTTTTATATAATATCGATAATTATACATATTTCTGACAGTATATCGATTTACTTTATGCTATTACACACTTTTAGAGACTAATTTAGGAGATATCAAAATATTTGAATTGAAAAGTGACGTTTTAGAACTTTTCATTGCATTAACGTTGATTTCAAACGAAATATAAATATTTAGAGCACGATTCATTGCATAATTAAACATTGTAACTGAATACTTACAATTATATGAGTATTCTTTCAATGTTTATTATATTTGAATAGAATACAAGCAATTTAACTTTGATTAAACTATTAATTTTTGCTTTATCGATTTAGTTTAGTCGAAAATAGCTATTTAGCAATCTAGTAGAGAGATAAGATTGAGGTTTAATATATTACCAGTAATTAGACCACTTCATTATAATACATCGATGTATTTTCACTTATTAGGCACTTTTAGAGATTGATTTAAGACATATCAATGTATTTCAATTGAATTGTGGCATTTTTAATGTTATTTATTGCATTACCATTGAATTCAAGCCGTATACAAATATTTAGCAAATACTTTTATAGCATAATATGTTATTTTGATAGAATACTAGCAATTATATGAGTATTCAATCATTGTTTATTGTATTTCACAAAAATACAAGCAATCTAACTTTTATTTTATTTATATGAAGGTATTTTAGCGTAATACTCCGATTACACAACCAATATTTGGTATATCGATATTGTTTAGCTAAA
>KZ451890.1:797213-811789 GCA_002786265.1 Apostasia shenzhenica
CTGATTACATAACTAATACTTACTATATCGATATTATTTAGCCAGAAACAGATATTTGGTGATCTTTTAGGGACAATTAATTGAGTTTTAATATAATGCGAGAAATGACACGTCATTTTGCCTGTATATTGATCTATTGTAACTTGTGAGACACTTTTGGTAATAAGAAAAAAAAGAAGATGTAGTTGGAATTTTTAGCCATTTTTGAAAAATGTGTATGATGTGAAATAAAGTAAGTTGGTTATATTAAAAATTGTGTATGATGTGAAATAAAGTTGATTAATTTATTGAGAATTGTGTTGGATGTGAAATAAAGTGATTGTTTAATGTTGGAATTTGTGTGAGATGAAATATAAAATAATTTTTTTAAGTTTTTTTAAAGTAAATTTAAGATTTTGGTGATGGGTAATTTTAGCCATACTTTTTTGGCCATTGCCAAACAGAACCTTAGAGACTGATTTATGACATAATAATATATTTAAAATAAATAGTGATTTTTTTACAACTATTCATCATATTAACATTGATTTTAGGCGAAATTCAAGCTTTTAGAGAATGATACATTGCATAATAAGTCATTTAATTTAATACTTGCAATTATACAAGTATTCAATTTTTTTGAATATGTTTGATGAAAATACAGGCAATTTGGCTTTTATCTTATTTATATAAAGACATTTTAACATAATATTCTGCTTAATCAACAAATATTCACTATATTGATATAATTTATCAGAAAATAGATTTTTGGCAATCTATTAGGGACATTTAAATGCATTTTAATATAATACAGATAATTACACATATTTTTGACTGTATATCGATTTATTTCATGCTATTAGGCACTTTTAGTGACTGATTTAAGAGATAACAATATATTTGAATTGAATAGTGACGCTTTAGATCTAGACATTGCATTAACGTTGATTTCAAGTGAAATATAAGCATTTAGAGTACGATTCATTGCATAATAAGTTATTTTTTATTATATTCGAAGAGAGTACAAGTAATTTGACTTTGATTAAATAACTAATATTTGCTATATTGATTTATTTTACCCAAAAATAAATATTTAGCAATCTATTAGAGAGATGTGATTGAGGTTTAATATATTACCGGTAATTAGACCTCTTTATTATAGTACATCGATGTATTTCAACTTATTAGGCATTTTAGAGATAGATTTATGACATATCAATGTATTTTAGTTGAATTGAGACATTTTTATTGCTATTCATTGCATTAACATTGAATTCAAGCCGTATACAAGTATTTAGAGAATACTTCATTACATAATATCTTATTTTAACAGAATACTAGCAATTATATGAGTATTCAAAAAAAATATGAGTATTCAAACATTGTTTCTAATATTTTAGGATAATACGTGCAATCTAACTTTGATTTTATTTCTATCAAGGTATTTTAACGTGAAACTCCGATTACATTACTAATATTTATTATATCGATATTGTTTAGCAAAAAACAGATATTTAGAGATCTTTTTGAGACATTTGATTGAGTTTTAATATAATACGAGCATGACAAATTATTTTGCCTGTATATCGATCTATTGTAACTTGTTAGATACTTTTAGAGACTGATTTTTAACATATAAATATATTTGAAATAAATAATGATATTTTTACGATTATTATTCACATTAACATTGAATTCAGGCAGAATACAAGTATTTCGAGAATGATACATTGCATAATAAGTCATTTCAACTTAATACTTGCAATTATACGAGTTTTTAATTTTTTTGATTATATTTGATGAAAATACAAATAATTTGGCTTTGATCTTATCTAGATAAAGATATTTAAACACAATATTCTTATTAATCAACAAGTATTCACTATATCGATGTATTTTAGCAGAAAATACATTTTTGACGATCTATTAGGGATATTTAAAAGAGTTTTAATATAATACAGACAATTACACATATTTTTAAACTGTATATTGATCTATTTCATGTTATTAGGCACTTAAAGACTGATTTAAGAGATATCAATATATTTGAATTGAATAGTGACGTTTTAGAACTAGTCGTTGCGTTAATGTGGATTTCAACTGAAATATAAGCATTTAGAGTACGATTCATTGCATAATAAGTCATTTTAGCTGAATACTTATAATTATACGAGTATTCAATCATTTTTTATTAAATTCGAAGAGAGTACAAGCAATTTGACTTTGATTAAACAACTAATATTTGCTATATCGATTTATTTTACACGAAAATAGATATTTAGCAATCTATTAGAGGGATATATTTGAAGTTTAATATATTACCGGTAATTCGACCTCTTTATTATAGTACATCGATGTATTTCAACTTATTAGGCACTTTAGAGATAGATTGATGACATATCAATGTATTTAAGTTGAATTATGGCGTTTTTACTGCTATTCATTGCATTAAAGATGAATTCAAGTTGTATACAAGTATTTAGAGAATACTTTATTACATAATATGTTATTTTAATAGAATACTAGCAATTATTTGAGTATTCAAATATGATTTTTTATATTTTAGGACAACATAAGCAATCTAACTTTAATTTTATTTATATAGAGGTATTTTTTCATAATACTCCGATTACATAAATAATACTTGCTATATCGTTATTGTTTAGCCAGGAACAGATATTTGGTGATCTTTTAGGGACAATTAATTGAGTTTTAATATAATGCGAGGAATGACATTATTTTGCCTGTATATCGATTTATTGTAACTTGTTAGACACTTTTAGAGACTGATTTATGACATAACAATGTATTTGAAATAAATAGTGATGTTTTTACAACTATTCATCACATTAACATTGAATTTAGGCAAAATTCAAGCTTTTAGAGAACGATACATTGCATAGTAAGTCATTTTAACTTAATACTTATAATTATACAAGTATTTAATTTTTTTGAATATATTTGATTAAAATACAAGTAATTTGGTTTTGATCTTATTTATATAAAGATATTTTAACATAATATTCTGATTATTCAACGAAGATTCACTATATCGATGTATTTTTGCAGAAAATAGATTTTCGGTGATCTATTAGAGACATTTAAAAGAGTTTTAATATAATACCGATAATTACGCATATTTTTGATAATATATCGATCTATTTTAAGCTATTAGGTAATTTTAGAGACTGATTTAAGAGATATCAATATATTTAAATTGAATAGTGACATTTTAGAACTATTCATTACATTAACGATGATTTCATGAGAAACATAAGCATTTAGAATACGATTCATTGCATAATAAGTCATTTTAAGCTTTGACTTATTTATATATCACCTTAAACTTAATGACCTATTTAGTTAAATTAAAAACTAAAGGACCTAGATATATATAGGCCTAAATTCGATAGACCTGCTTGCTATTAGAGTTAATTGCAGTTAGGTTCCTCTAATTTACAGCTATATGCAGCTTGGACCCAAAAAATAACTCAAAATCAGATTGATTTTGATTTGAATTAAGTTTGAATTGATAACCAACTCAAATCAAGGTTAGATTAAACTCCCTAGTCCAACCTTAAGTTGATCAATTGAGATTAAATCAAAAAATTTTAATTTAATATTAAGTCAATGTTCGATCTTCTCAAGATTAGATCATTAATAGCTAAATAAAATTATAAGATTATATACTAATTATTAATTAATTTGTTAAGAGCTATTAAATAGAAAAAATACTAATATGATATATATACTAATAGCACAAAACCATATGGATAAGTGAGCCCAGCTTCATATATAATGTTATAAATGGTGTTAAGTTGCCAAAGGCCAAACGGATTGTCCGGCCAGCTGACCAGACAATGCGATTGGTCAATCGAATCATCTATTCACTTGGATCAGAATGTTCATTCAGACAAGTAGGTATTAAGTGGATATTTATCTAAAGAAATAGGAATAACTTGAAATATGTAGGTATCAACTCGAGAAAATGTGATTACATGTGATCCAGATGAATACTTACCTAATTCAAGCTATGTCTACTTTTCTTAAATGAATACCTATTTTATTTGGTAGGCAAACGAACTGTCCAATCAGAGCAAATAGATGGTCTGATCGGCTGTCAAACTTTTCGGTCGATTGACTGAAGGGTCCAATTGGCCTTTCGATAATTTAATGTCATTTACTGTATTTTGCACAAAATTGGTTCCACTAATCTACTATTAGCGAACAAACGCCTATGTGGTTAGATGTCAGAATCCAATAATTTTTCTGTTAGCTGCCGAATAAGAGTGAGAGTTTAGCTCAAACATCAACAATCGCTCGATGAATTGATATTTAGTTCAAATCGAGATCAGCTAGAGCTTATTGAATTGAGCCATGAGCCATAGTCAAATTGGATTGACCTAGCTATTTCTATTTTTTAAAATATAAGTAATGCATTCAATTGTTTATTATAATTATTTTATTAATTATATATAAGTATGTGTCAGTTATTATTAGGATATTTTTTAAATAATTTTGTGAGTACGATTAATCCAACTTTATTTCTTAACTAAAGCAACTTTTTTAAAAAAAATTTAATTATTGGAGAGCTTAAGTTGACTCAATTATAGCTAGAGTTAGCTCGAAGTTGAAATAAGCCAGTTCAAACTCGAATCGATTACGATGAGTTGAGTTTGAGCTGTACATAGCTCAACTTGAACTCAAATTGTTCTCACCCCTGCAGTCACATGATGCGATTTTTTTTTTTAATTTATTTTTAAATTTTTGAGGCTCCTGCGGTGACTAAATTTTTTAAAATTTTTAAAATTGTATTTTAATTGATATTTTAATACCTATTTTTATTTTTAAATCATTATATTTATTTTTAAAAAATTAATATAAAATATTTTATTATTTATAATTTTATTTTATAAAAATAAATACTCTGGTTAGCATGCACCGAACGGAAGGTACTTAGTTAACTAATTAATTAATAATTATAATTTCATTAATTTTAGTAATTCAAAAGTATATCTTCTCAGCTGTAAACGGCTTTATTTCCCACTCTCGATAGATAAATCAGATCGCTCATCTTTTAGTCAAGGATGCCATGAATAATGAAATACCCTCTTGAAGGTGCTATGTTTGTAATGATTTTTCTTTTATAAAAAAAAAGATTGATCAAATAAGTTGAATTGATAAAGTTTTTTTTAAAAAAAATTAAAAATAATATTCATTCAAAATACTTATAAATATTTAAAATAATAAAAAAATTTATTCTATTCATCCATAATTGGTATTATACAGTAAATATCATAATAATAAATTAATTTAGTATCATTTAATCGAAATATCCATTCTCATTTTGATAACCAGTCGAACCGGACGATATACGGTGACGGTCCACGGTCGGACCGGCCTTCCGGTCCGATTTTTACAACGCTGTCGGCACTCAGCAACGTGGCGCACGTGTGTCAGCAAGCTAGCGACATCTGCATTAAGTTGCCGCACGGAGATCTGCGAAAAGCTCGGCGGAGACTTCTCAGCTACCAGCCAAAGCAAAAATCTCTCCCCTTTGCTGTTGTCGATCTCCACGGGATCTCCGTTTGGAAGGTACACTCTTAGATCTCGTCGTTTGGCGACTTCTTGATTTACTTCTCTAGTGATCTGATTATGGAATCCCTAGAAATGACATTGTTTGGTCTGAAGTTACTGAAATGATTGTTCAGATTCAGTTCGGAGGAATTCTGCTTCAGATGTTTGTTTAAGCTGAAAACCCTGTCATTTTGTTATATGTTTTAAGGCTTAGGTTCCATTTGTATGGGCTTTTCTCATTCCATTTAGTTTTAATGCTTGAATCTGTTCTGTTAGTAAACTTTTTCATTCATTGGGCTTTTGATTTAGATCAGCTATGGCGTCATCTGACAAACCTGAAATTGTTGAGAGGGGGCACAAGGAGGATCACAAGGAGGAGCACAAGGATGAAGAGAAGAATGAGGATAAGGGTGGATTCATAGATAAGGTCAAGGATTTCATACATGATATCGGTGAGAAGATTGAAGGTGCAATTGGGTTTGGGAAGCCTACAGCAGCTGTTAGCGGCATACACCTTCCTTCAATCAATCTGCATAAGGCAGAAATAGTTGTAGATGTGCTTATTTCAAACCCTAATCCTATTCCGATTCCTCTTATAGATATTAACTACTTAATAGACAGCGATGGCAGGAAGCTTGTATCGGGGCTAATTCCCGATGCAGGAACAATCCATGCTCATGGTTCAGAGACTGTAAAGATACCAGCGTTGTTGATCTATGATGATATAAAAAGTACTTACCATGATATCAAGCCTGGAAGTATTATCCCTTACAGGGTCAAGGTTGATCTCATTGTAGATGTTCCCATTTTTGGGAGGATTACTCTACCTTTAGAGAAGAAGGGTGAGATACCGGTTCCGTACAAGCCTGATGTTGATGTTGAAAAGATACGCTTCGAGAAGTTCTCCTTTGAAGAAACTGTCGCAAATCTACACCTTAAATTGGAGAACAAGAATGATTTTGACCTTGGTCTCAATAAGCTGGATTATGAAATCTGCCTTTCTGATGTTAACATTGGAAGCGCTGAGCTCACTGAGTCAACAAAGATTGTCAAAAATGGAATTTGTAAAATGAAGATTCCTATAACATTCAGGCCAAAGGAATTTGGGTCTGCTCTCTGGGACATGATAAGGGGAAGAGGTACTCGTTATTCTATTAAAGGAAACATTGATGTAGACACTCCCTTTGGTCCGATGAAGTTACCCATTAACAAGGAGGGTGGGACAACTTGCCTCAAGAAGGCAGAAGATGATGATGATGATGATGAGGCATGTTACTCTTCTTTTTCAATCTTGAGCAAATTCAATTTAAGAATTTTGTTACTGGAATAACTGATCTGCTAGCTTTTATACTGTTCTCATGTATGAGATGTTGATAGATTGTTAACTAGGTATGACCCTTTTGGTTTAATATAGGATGGGTAGAACCAAATGCATGACTATACCAAAATTCAACTGCTTCAGAACTAAGCGGTTGTTAGGGTTGCTGAATTCTTTTGCACTAATTATAAATGGAGTTGCCTTTCAAACAAAAATTATAAATGGAGTTAGTATGGGTGTTCTTTGTCATCATGGACCTATTTCAGTGCTTTGTACGCATGGCTTGTAATTATTTTGGAAAGAGATATTGCTTGTTATTATGAGCCAATTTTAATGCTTTCTTGTGTCATCTTGATTCACTGATTTTTATTGTTGGCATGCTTATCACTTTCTTATTGGCATTGTTTCTGTCACTCTTTCATTCTTGTCCATAAATGAGCTTATGGGAATTTCTAAAATGGAAAGAATTAGTTGCTACTCATCATTTTTTAAAAGTTATTTAAAAGTGTTACCGGGGTGCGCATGCCTTAAATGCAGCTATAGGAATCTGTTTTCTTGCTGATTATTCTAATGCAGCATGCTTACCGATCATTAGTTTTTTCAGTTGGTGTGGCACATTTTTGTAGTGATTATACACAAAGAAGTAGCACATATGTTATGGTCTAAAGATGTAGATAGATTAGAGATATTTGTAAGCAATGAATATTGCTGGGGCATAAAGTTAGTATATTGACCCATCCTTGAGTTTGTAGTTAATTGTTAATGTCTCTTATTGTTTCTGTAAAATGCTGATTGGTCTTTATTATTTTACTTTTATAGTTAAATCTAACTGCTCCCAAGTTATATATGGATTAATATGTGGTAAGCATTTGTTCTGATACTTCTTTTTCACAGTAATAGTTGGAGATAGACATCTTTTGTAATTAAACTTGATAGAGTGCTTGTTGCATCACCTTGAGTTGCTGAAGTTATCTTTGTTTTTTTTAGCAATTAACTTTTTGAATCTGTGATCTTATAGTTGATCATTTAAGTATAATATTGTCCTTTAGTCTCCTTCAGTTTGGAAATTATGCTTTTTGTTCCCTTTGTTCTCTTTATTTGCTTTATGCCTACTTATCAGTTTTCCCTCTTTTGAGAATACAAAAAAGAGGAGATTTGAGAGGAATGAAGATGGGAGCATCCTGATGATCAATGACCTAGATGAAATCATATGCTATGATGCTTGGATGGATGATACAAATTTTATTTTATTTTATGTACTTTCACTATTCATAGTTTGTTAAAGTTTGAATTAGTCGATGTCTCTTTAATTTATTTATTGGGATTATTTAGTTCCATATTTCTTTCCTTTATTTTAGGGTATAATTAGTGCTTCTATAAATAGAATTTGTACTTAAACTTTAAAAAAATTTGATGAATGAAAACTTAAGTAATTCAAGATGGGGTCAATGTGAGAGATTTCAAAAGGGATTGATATCCCTGAAAACCTAGTTGTAGTGCTTTGAGATAAAAGAAATTTGTAAAGAGTGTGTGTAAGAGAGAGAGAGGAAAACCCTAGCTGCTGACTTGCTTTTTCTTCCGACATCAGCCACTTTTTCATCTCTCCTCCGTCATTGTCGCTTCATCTTCCGTGGACTTTGCTGCAATTGATTCTTATTCATATCGTTGGATTCCTCTTTACATTGATGGTTTTCTTAATGGCTCAAATTGCTTTTATGGAAAGGTAGAGCAACATTCAATTTTTTACTTTAACATTATGCTACAAGTTAACTCAAGAAGATTGTTCTCTAAAACCCTCCACTATGTATTGGGTCAACTTGGGCACTTGGAGTAGACTCAGCTCAGCTGACTCACATAATCCTAAGTTGACCCAGCAAGATAACTCCTTGAAATCTACAGTTATATATTGGTTCAACTTAGGTTCGTTGAGTCAACTCGGATCAGTCAACTCAGAGCATCTCGAGCTGGCTCAAGGGCAGATTCTCAACTACTCTTTATGGAGTCCACTCAACTCACCACTGAGTTGATCTAACCCAAAAATAGGTATGAATATGTTTTAGTTTACTTAAGACACGAGTTAGACACTTCCCATACATTTTAATATGCCTAAGTGCTTAGCCTATGTATATCACTTAATGCAATCAAAGACTAATTTTACAATCTTTCAAAAAAGACTAACCTTACAACACTCTTCTTGAAATCAACACTCATTCCTTTTGTTTTAGCCTTTTAAGTTTCTCCCCCTTTCTTCTGGTCTTCTCTTTCCCATTTACATGTTTTTGTATCAAGTAGCTTTTAGTTAAATTATCTGTAGTAACATGCAAGTTGGTGTGGATGCTAATGGACAACGATATAGTCGAATATAAGATGTGTTAGAGCCACTTCTTTGCGACCTATAAGGGCACATTGAGTGGTTTGATTTGATTTATCGGGCAAGTCCAATCCACTTATTTATGTTTTCGTTTGGTTTGGTTTTAATTTAGTCTAGCTATAACTAATTTTTTGCTCCTTTTGTCATTTAGTTTTGTTTGGGTTAATTTTGTTTTTTATTTAATTTGAATTAGATTATGTAGTTTCATGTCTTTTATTTAGGGTTGTGATGTCGAAGTTTTCTATGTATAGTTTACAATGTAAACTTTTTATTAACTTAGGCATGAAAATTTTTTTCCCTATGGAATTTAAGTATTTAACTATTTGATTTAAAACTAGAAGGAAGGGGATCAGGCGTAGGGTGAAAACCCTTGAACTCTAATTTTTTTTAGTTGTATTTTCTGTTGAGTTTCCCGAAATCTAAATTTTGTATTGCTAATTCAAAAATAGGGCACGACATACGTTAGCTTGATCGTGGATTGGGTCTATTTCAAATTGGGTGCTATCCCCTAAAACCCAAACAACCAAACCCTAGAACAAACAGTACTGTGTGGTTGCCCATTTCCATGAGTGTTGCAAATCTCATGCATGGAAGGACCAATTCTTACCCTCCTAATTCTGCGGCATTACCTCACACTAGTGTCTTCTGTTTCCTGTGGTTTCACCTCCCACAATCACACAATCAATGATGTTCTCCAAACCCGAATTCTTTGTCGGGTATACCTTTCTTCATTCGAATGCAAAATTTTGAGGATTACTTTCTTGTTTCTCATAGGATTCTTTCCTTCCCTCCTATTGATCACTCAAATTATTTGATTACTCAAAGAGTGGACCCAATCATAACACTTGGACAACTCTAATCCAATTGGTAATTCAATTTAGCATTGATCTAATTGAAATTTCAGCAATTTTATCGGGGTTTGTTTGTAGGATTTTAGCTCCTTGATCTTTGTATTCTTCTCTTGCTACCTCTTTTGATAAAAGGCCATGAATCATTTTCTTAACTCTAAATGTATTCCTTTCATGCATCACAAATTACATTTGGTGCTTGGTTGTTGTATGCTATTTGTTTCCCAGTTGAAGATTCTGAATCTTCATCGATGTAATCTGAAACAAGCTGCGGTAATCCCTTGTTCCACCAAAATCCCTTTTTCAGCTACTCTTGTTTTTTTGTTTTTTTACTAGTCTTTTAAGTGAAATTTTTGCATTATACATATTGTTTTTAATTGAAAATGAATTCTGGGTTTATCAAGATAAAAGCTTGCAATCTCCTAATACTGTGATTGTTAGTTTTTCACCACACAATTTGCTAATTTATTTGTTGATTCATACATTAGCTGTACAGCTAGGTTGGGATTAAAGCTGTTCCTATTGTTGTTATTGATACTGTGCTAATCTTAATGCATTTCTGCAGGACTAGAGATGTGCTTCATCAGTTTCAACAGAGGTCAGTAGATTCTGTAAGCTAATTGATCTCTCTCCTTTTGATGATGATGTTTCCATGTTGTGATGGCTGAAGAACTTAATATCTATGGCCAAGCTTACTCTAGTCTTGGCCCCTTCATCTTTGCTTCTCTATTTTTTTTTTTATTTTTGGCATACTGTGGCATTTGCACTCCTTAATCTGAGTTTTGTAATAGGTTTTCATGGATTCTGGTTGTGAGCTTGCCTTGAAGTTGTTACTTTCAAAGTTATTTTCACTTTTTTTCGGAAAAAAAATGTTTTCTTTTATTTTTCTTGCTCGATCAACAAATGAGTCAGATTTAACTAGGGGGGCGTTTGGTTCAATGTTATCTCAATGTTATGTTATGTTATCTTTAGAAATTAATTGTTTGGTTCAATGACATCTTTAAATAACATTACAATTAATTACAAAAATGTCATTACATGATGACATCTAGATGTCACTCTAAATTGGGCGACATCTCAAGATAACACCATCAATTTGTCATTATAATGCCAATAATTTCCAATTAAATAAAAATAATTTGGATAGCATTGATATTTTCTAATATCATAACATTGAACCAAACAAATGTCTATTGATGAATAATAATGACATTTAGATAACATGATATTTAAATAACATTGATATTGAGATAACACTGAACCAAACGCCCCCTAGATCAACCAATCTATGAGAATTCAGGAATTACTGAAGAGCATAAGCGAAAAAAAAAGAGATGAAAATATCTATTGGTGTTATTTTTTTTTTCTTGTTTGATAAAAAATAGAAGAATGCAATGCATTTTAGTACTTGCAATGCTTGAACAAATGCTGTCTTTATCTTGAGCTTTAAGAATTTGAAGGATATGTGTGATTTTTAGTTTTAAGGTTAAATTTTCAGGTCTTATTTTGAGCTTCAAAGGGAAAAAAAATTGTTCGATGTAATATAAACTTAAAATTTAGAGAATGTTTACTTGAATGGAATAACTGTTCTATTATATTTTTATTTTATTATTTTTATATTTATTATGGTGAAATAGTTATTCTGTAAAAATTTTTATTTAATTTTTTTAAAATAATCATTTCTTTCGTTAATTTTAGGAATAGTTATTCATCGATTATTTTTTATGGTTAAAAATTTTATTTTAAAAATATCTTTATTCACATGTATATGCATATGCTTATATATGTGTATTTTTATATTTGTATTACGTTATATTTTTTCAATTATTTTTGTAAAATTAAATTTAATAATAATAACTAATGATAAATTTTATTAAATTATATTTATGAATATTTTAGTATATATTTTTATTTTACATTCTATTTTATTTTAGTATTTTTTTATGTTATTTTGAAAAAATAATTATTTAATTTAATAATATTTATAAATATTTTTTTATAAAATAATTTAATTATTAATTAAAAAATAATATTTACATATTATTATATTTAAATTACGTAACAGATAATAATAAATCAAACATTTTATTAATCTTTTTATTATAATTAAGGTAATATTTAAATATTATTTAATTTTAGATGATATTAGGATGTTAAATAGAATTATAATCTTTTAATTCTTTATAATATTATCTAATGTATCATTTAACAATTCACTCAAATTTTTTATAAATAAAACAACAAAATATTTGTTTGAGAGGGCCCTTTTCTTCTATATACTAAGATGAAGGCAAACTGAACAACCACATGACGGTTTATTTGGTTTGAAGTGATCCCCTTTTTCTATAAGCTAAGATGATGCAAATAGAGATATTTGTTGGATAATTAATTGAAATATGTTTTAAATGATACAAAAATTATCTATAGATATAAATTTATAAATGAATTTTAGGTACTAAAATAATGATCTCTTTTTCGATATGCTTGAGAAAAATAGCTCTAAATTGATGAAATTTTTTTAACTTCACCGTACGATAAAGTATGTATAAAGTTGATGCAATTCTTATAAGGAAGGTTTTAAAACTCAGTTTTGATTAAAAGATAAAAGTATTGGTCTCGATAATTTTTAAAATTTTGATAGTTTTGGTATCGCCAATTTTAGTTTTTTTTTTGTAAATTATTTAAATTTTATAAATTTAAATTTAAATTTGTTAATAAAAATTATTGAATATTATTTTTTAGAGAGACGAGTTTTGGTAGTTTCTATCGAATTTTAGCAATTCAGTTGTGTTTCTAAACTACCGAGTTTGATTAAAATCGAAACTTGATAGTTTTTTTGGATCAGTTTCTGTAAAGTTTTAAAACCTTGTTTATAAGAGAAATAAATTAATAATATTAATTAACTCTCAAACTCAAGCAATTAATATAAAATACATATCAGCAGA
Organism: Apostasia shenzhenica; assembly: GCA_002786265.1. Classification (NCBI taxonomy): domain Eukaryota; kingdom Viridiplantae; phylum Streptophyta; class Magnoliopsida; order Asparagales; family Orchidaceae; genus Apostasia; species Apostasia shenzhenica. The sequence continues at coordinate 810,252 of KZ451890.1, forward strand.
TAGGCAAGGAAAATAGTGAGGATGTCTACAGATCTACTTTTGATATAAATTGCTATATATTATAATAATAATAATAATAACAATTAAGTTTTTATTTTTTTAAGTGAGATTGGCTACATAAATTTTTTTTTATTATGATATATCAAATGATAAATTTTTATTTATCTCCAAATATATGAGATTTTTTCTGATATCTTATTATATTTTATTTAGTCTTCTCTTTTTTCTTTTAATATAGATAATATTTAATAACTCAATACTTTTTATTGTAGTTTTTAAGGGCCTATGGTTTATATGTCCAACTATCTTAGTTGACTTTTCTTAAGTTTATCTTCAATTGAGGCTACTCCAACTTACTTGCGAATATACTCATTTGCTATCCTATTTTTTTATATATACTCACTTATCTACTTTAACATCTTTATTTCTGCAATATTTATTTTATTTATTTTTGCTTTGTGGGTCAGTATTCTGTACCATATAATATTATTGATCTTGCAACTGTTCTGTAGAATTTACTTTTAAGTTTAAGTAAAATTTTATTATCACACAACATATTAGAAGTATTCTTCACTTTAGCCGTCTTGCTTCAATTCTGTTGATAATTTCTTATTTATGTTACTGTTATTTTGTATAATTAATTCAAGGTATTTAAATTGCTCACTCTTTTTGATGACTTGATTTTCAATTATCTCATTAAGCACATTATTTTTTCTTGATTAAATTTATATTTTATATATTAAAAATTGTTCCCTTGAAATCATAAACAACACCACAAAACAATCTCTACTTGACCTAGTCCATGGAGGAGGAAGCAACAAAGAGAATGAGATAATACAAACCTATTGTTCAACAGAAACTTTTGTACAGTGTCAAACCTCCGTACCACTTTTGCGCAGGTCTTGTAACGCAAAGATTCAAGATGAAAGAGCAGAAAAGCCAGTGCAGTGGAGAAAAAGAGAATGCCAAAGTGGTTTCGCAAGTGCTAGAGGAAGACTCGAGAAGCGATTCAGAGCAGCGTTGAATGAACTATTTATTAATCTGATGCAAAATCTTACAAGAAAAAAAAAAACAGTTTATATTAAAGAAAATTTGGCCTATTCGTTTGATTCTAGAATAAAAGATAGCCATTTAAGTCATATCTATCTTCACCAAACAGATGATCGAACAACACAATGTCAGTTATATGAGTTTTTATTAACAAAGTTGATAGTGATTAAATTGAATAATAAATAGCTTAAAATTAAATAACAAATGGTTTCTTCCTAATCGAAAAACTCGAAAAAATAAACTCCATGAACCTATATTACATTCAGATCAAAACTAACATTCAAAACACAAAATATGGTGTGCAGGACAATAGAGAACTTTGAAGACTACAATGAATATGAATCAACATTAGATTAAGATTGTTTATAAAAAAAAAAAAAAGATTAAGATCAAATCATCATTTTTCCTTGCATAAAAAATAATTTCAAATGGTAAAAGATAACCTAAAAATAATCTGAAAAAAGAAAAGAAAAGAATGTTTCATCATT
>KZ451890.1:811799-867836 GCA_002786265.1 Apostasia shenzhenica
TTCTTCACTTTAGCCGTCTTGCTTCAATTCTGTTGATAATTTCTTATTTATGTTACTGTTATTTTGTATAATTAATTCAAGGTATTTAAATTGCTCACTCTTTTTGATGACTTGATTTTCAATTATCTCATTAAGCACATTATTTTTTCTTGATTAAATTTATATTTTATATATTAAAAATTGTTCCCTTGAAATCATAAACAACACCACAAAACAATCTCTACTTGACCTAGTCCATGGAGGAGGAAGCAACAAAGAGAATGAGATAATACAAACCTATTGTTCAACAGAAACTTTTGTACAGTGTCAAACCTCCGTACCACTTTTGCGCAGGTCTTGTAACGCAAAGATTCAAGATGAAAGAGCAGAAAAGCCAGTGCAGTGGAGAAAAAGAGAATGCCAAAGTGGTTTCGCAAGTGCTAGAGGAAGACTCGAGAAGCGATTCAGAGCAGCGTTGAATGAACTATTTATTAATCTGATGCAAAATCTTACAAGAAAAAAAAAAACAGTTTATATTAAAGAAAATTTGGCCTATTCGTTTGATTCTAGAATAAAAGATAGCCATTTAAGTCATATCTATCTTCACCAAACAGATGATCGAACAACACAATGTCAGTTATATGAGTTTTTATTAACAAAGTTGATAGTGATTAAATTGAATAATAAATAGCTTAAAATTAAATAACAAATGGTTTCTTCCTAATCGAAAAACTCGAAAAAATAAACTCCATGAACCTATATTACATTCAGATCAAAACTAACATTCAAAACACAAAATATGGTGTGCAGGACAATAGAGAACTTTGAAGACTACAATGAATATGAATCAACATTAGATTAAGATTGTTTATAAAAAAAAAAAAAAGATTAAGATCAAATCATCATTTTTCCTTGCATAAAAAATAATTTCAAATGGTAAAAGATAACCTAAAAATAATCTGAAAAAAGAAAAGAAAAGAATGTTTCATCATTTCTCAAAATTTGATAAAAGAAATCACATGAAATGAAGCTCCTAATCACTTCACGCTTTGAGATCCCCTTGCTAATAAATAGATCTAGCAGCTTGTTACCATTCTTGCCTCTTCCTTGCATTCATTCTTGACGATTGCAAGGGGCTAATTGTGTGTGAAAATCAGATAACTCAAAAAAGGAGAGGTGTGCACTATATAGAGCGCAATGGAAACAAAGGATTCATGTAGCCGACCCCACCTAGTGGGATTAAGGCTTGGTTGTTGTTGTTGTTGTTGTTGGTGGTGGTGGTTTCGAATAGCTTATTTAACACTTCATTCCATTGTTGTAATAGGGAAAACAATTAGGAATGGTAGCCTGGTTTAATGCTTAATAATCCACACAAAATCTCTATGTTCAATCTTTTTATTCACAATAACAGAAGAATCACTCCATATTCTAGCATCTCCTTATCTTTCAATTTTGATATTTGATAGTGAAGGTATTGATAAAGTCTTATATTAAATGGTTTGGATTTAGCTTTGAGGTGTATTTGGTGGTCTTTGGTTCTCCGTGCAACTACCGCTTTTGAAATTCGAAGGATTGCTTAAACTCCTCCAGCAATTCATGTATTTGCTACATAATTAACTCTTTTGTGGGAACTTTAGAATGCATTTCTTCGATTACTGTTACGAGTTGATAGTAGTAGGCTATTTCACCTTTAAGTTCCAATTTCTTCTACTAATGCAGATGTATTTCCTAGTTGTGAATTTCTTTTTTTTCCTTACAGCCTCACTTACTGACCTGATAGTTGAAAATCCAGCTCCATTTTCAGTGTTTTTCAATTAGTAAAAACATCACCAAGATAACCATTGCACCCCCATAGACCACTTCAGCCCTTGAATTAATAAGACAGAGATTGATTTAAATTTATATCCTTGTAGAATCAGCTCTGCTATTAGGTATCTGCTCGTGCAGGTCAAGGTAGCTTCATTGTTTACTAGCACTTTAAAGTATGGTGTGGCGTTTACTTCCAATCCCACTCTTGGCCTAAGCTATCCCTTCAATTGAAGAGTGCTTGAAGATGGCTTTTCAGCTAAAGAAGTAAATTGATCTCGAGCAATTCCTTTGTGAGTTATTCGTTTTCTAAACTCTTCCAATCCAATTCCAACTTAACGGTATCTCCCCTTTCTTCCTCCACATAGGGGTGGCTATTGGACCAGTTCTACTTGGAACCAGTCTGATAATCGGTTCTACTTGGAACCCGTCCAATGAACTGGTTATTGGTTTTGGGTAGAATCTGTAGGGAGCGTGGACCAGCTCAGTTCCCACCCTAAAGAGGTAGAATTGGAGGCTTCAGTTTTATCGGGACCGGTTCAATTCTTTTTTTAAAAAAAATGGGGTGTGTGGAAGGGGCAAGCTGCCCTCGTTAGGCTGTGTGATGCAACCTTACCTTGCGGGTTGGGGCTCATTGCACTCAAGCTACCTGGCCAGGGCCAGGATAGGCTGGCCTTGGCTCTACCAACTTGCTTCTTGGCTTTGGCTAATGGTCTGGCCCCATTTTTTATAAATATCTCTCCTTACTCTCATAATTCTCCATCTGCCAGCACTCTTTCTTGCAACTTTCTCTCTCACAGTTTTCTCTCTGTAAACTCTTTATAAACACTCAAATGGCTACAAGACTGGGAACTCATGGTGTTTAGATTGATAGCTATAGTAGAGGCAAATCTTAAGGCAAGTATGTTCACATTTCACAATCTATAGTGATGGAGGCGCTGTATTTGGCGCGATAGGAGGAAGTTGAACTGACCTCCTTTCCTTCTCAATCTTGGACAACCACCACCACAACCGCTCCATTTGAGCCTTTTTACTAAAAAAACTTAAGTTATGGCAATATTTTGATATGGTTACAGATTTGCCCAATCCGAATTATGTATTTGTTGCTTGTAAGTTGTGTAAGAATGCTTATTCAAATATTTGAAGTCCCACAAATTTGATTCAGATACTTATTAGCTGACGTTAGTAGAGAGCTCCCAAATTCAAATAAATCCACAAAATGAATTTACACCTTTTAGCTTTACAAATGAAAAAGCTAGAAGGTGTTTGGTTAGGCATTATTATCTTTACCAAATTTTTGTTTGCATATTATGAAAAACACAGCTATGTAGATTTTATATGCAATTATTTACGTTATATCAAAAGATTTCTCATCAAACACTCAAGAGTGTATGAAAATGTATAAAGAATTTCAAGCAAGTTTAATTAATCATTTGAGAAGTTTAAGTTGTCGTGTTAGTTTTACTTTCGATATTTGAACTAGCAAGGATGACAATTGTTACTTAGTTGTTGCTTGCAGCATAGATAAAGGTTGGGCTCCACAAAATTATTATTAGTCATGATATTGCTCTATATATTTGCCTATTTGTTCAGTTTTTTGATATAGAAGATAAAATAATTTCAAATACTTTTGATATGCAACTAATAATTCTTTAATTAATTATTTAAAATTTTTTGTCACTTATCTTAAGTGGAGTTATTTTTCATGTTTGATGTGCTTGTCATATAATAGATATGTGTTTCGAATGCTTTTTCAGTGAATCCATTTCAAATGAAATTAATCTTTTTTTGTAAATTTATAAGAAATTTAAATCATAGAAGAGAATGAAAATAAATTTGTTTAGTGAGTGGTATGAATTTTGTTTTTTTCTCATTGTTTGTTTAAACACGATTAAATTTTCACCATTGTCTTCTTGAATTGATTTTGCCTTTTTAAATTTAATTACAAATTACTCTAATATATTGATAAATAATGAAATTCTTTAATTAAACAATTTTGATTAGCATTTTTTGCTACAATTTAGGATGTATTAAGTATTTTTGAAAATACAATTGAAACTTCTTTTACATTTTCACCATATGCTTTTCAAATGTTTTTAAATTTTTTAAAATTAAAAGGTCATCTTAATTTCTATAAATTTGTTTTAGAAATAGAACTTAAATTTGTAAACTATTCGATAATCAATTCCATGGTGCTGTGTGATTTTAGTATTAGACCAAACTGGAACCAATCCGATAAGTAATCGAATTGATTTGAAACCAGTCTAGTAAGGAACCAAACTAGCTTGAATTCGTTAGCCAGCGACACCAGAATCGGTTCAGAATTGATCTGGTGGCCACCCCTGCTTCCGAGCTATCATCGATTATCATCAACACATACATCTTTGTGCTGCAAAGATGATTCTAGTGAATTTCTTATCACAATAGTAACATAACCTTCTTTGCATTTATCCATCGTGTTTTATGTTTACGCGGGTAAGGGGCTCTTTATTGGCCCTTGAATTGCTAATGGTTTTGGAGGGTTTGGCAGCAATGTTAGTTACATTTGAGGACTATTGTTATGGATCTTGAATTTTGTATTATTTTTTGTCTTTTTGAAGTCATTGTTCTTATCCTTAATAATTTAACTAATTCTCTAGCTTGTAATGAGGATTTTGGTTGATGCATCCTTACCTCTGTTTTGATGTTTGCTTGCAGCCTGAATTCGAAGCAACTCTTCAAAAACCTTTTACATAATCTTGTTATTAAATTTGATAGCTTAAATTGGTGTTGAAATTCTGTTAGTGGTTGTTTGAACTAATTTTTCTACTTTTTTGAACAAATTACGGTATTTTGATGGGCTTAATTTGCTCCATAATGATCGAAGAAATTGTGATCATGTAGATAATTTTTGATTCGCCTGCATCCAGTGAAATCACTCTTTAGCCTCTTCGTCTGCATTGAAGGATTCCAAGATTAAATTTTTCTCATTGAAAATGGACAGCGTGGAATTGCTCCATTTCTTGATCCACACATCTAGATTGCCTGTTGATAAGCGAGGTACTTCAATTTAATTGTTCTAAATGGATTTCCACCCATTAACGAACGATAACTATGGTTTTGTCCTTGTTCAATTGCTCCAACTTCGCATCTATGAATTTCATTACGATTTTCTCTCTAACTAGCGTTGTCGCTCTCGTTCTATTCAACATCACGGAGTCCTAGCAATGTAACCAAATACTTGATGCAATCCCTATTAGTTGAGGTACCAAGCAATTCAGGGTACTTTGAAATTGTCCCATTTGTGGAATCATATCATAAAATTACTTTGTCTTTCCATTGGCCTGAAATACTAAAGTGATCAATAAGGTGTTGGATGCCGAAAATTCAAATTTATTCTACTAAAACTAATTATTCATTTCTTGAACCGCAACTTGACTATGGTGCAAATTTAGAGTCAATGTATGCTAAGTGTGCAGATTAGGCTGCTAATGATGTGATTTGAGCTGAGCCTTTATCAGCTTAAGATTGGATCATTTAAAATTTGAATTACTTGAAATCAAATTGAAGCTTGATCAACTTTTATTTTGGGCCAACTCGATTGGTAAGAATCGATTTCGAGCCAACTCTAACTCAATTCAAACTAATTCAAATTCTATGATCTAATTAAAATTTTAATTTAATTTTAAACAAATTTCTAATAATATTATCATTATTTTTAATCATGAAAAGATAATCTCTTTTAAATTATATAGGCTTTCACTTTCCACACTTCCCTTTTATAAAAGAGTTTCTTTTTGCTTCAATTGCCTATCACGATATTGGACTAAAACAAAGTGGATAAATATTTTTAAAAGTTTTGGTAGCAAGAGACTAGTACGATTCGAACATGGGGAAAGGCTAGCCACAAAGAGGCATGCTAACTACTATGCTATGTGCTACTAGCTAGATTTGAACTTGGAGGGTCGGAGGGTCCATTAGGAGGTATGCCACATGTTACCATCTAATTTGTATATGAAAATATTATATAAATAGTAAATTTTCATTATATCTTTTTTACAATTGATTAGATCTGGAGTTTGCTCAATCCAATCCAATGCTAGGTCATAAGCCCGTAAAAATAACTCAAAACCTGCTTAAATTTGTGCTCGACTTGACCTCTACTTAAACAATTTTGATTTGAGCTAAGTGCCACAACTTTAATTTGATTGTCATTTCGAGTTGAGTTCGAGCTAGGATTATCTCGCTCAATATAAGCTTGAATCCGCTTGAAACAAATTATCTAATAAGTATACAATAATAACTACAAATGAATTCTTTATCCCGCTAAGTGGGGTTAGCAAATTATTTAATAAATATACTAATGTATATTTATATATGTATATCTTGTTTTATATTTTTATACATTATATATATATATTTTTTTAAAAATATACAAATATAATCCATTGAGTCTGCTCAAGCTCGAGTAATTTCGACTTGGGTCACCTCAACTTGAAATTATTTTGAGTTCAAGTCGAGTTTGAGCTGAGCCAGACTTAAATATTTCAAGTTTGAGCTAGCACTAACTTATACTCGACTTGTTACAACTTACCGGCTCGAGATTGAATAAAAAAAAGTTGCCAAGCCAGAAAAATAGATGGTTAGTCAACTCGTTTATGTTTGATTGATTTCAATCTGATCCAAATTCTGATTTTACTTTTGACCGATCTTTGATCTTCAAGCTATATTAATTGCCTTACCGTAAATCGAAAAATTACAAATTTCTATCAAGGCAACACAATTTGTGATTGACTACTTTTGTTGGCTTATAGCTTGCTGCTTGTCATTTGATGGCATGCTCAATTATTTTGCAAATATTAGTTTCAAATGGCTTCCTTTGTTGTGTGGAAAGAACTGGAAAATATAGAGTAGAGCATGACATTTTTTTGGTGCAAATTTGGAAGTTGATATATTTAACATTGCAGGATGTTTCTCCTTTTTTCCTTTCATAGAAGATTTTCATTGTTCTAGCATATACTTATTGCTGATTTTTAGCACATTTTCACTCTACCGCATGCTTACTATTGATCAAATTTATTTTTAGTTGAAAAATACTTGGTTTTCACGGGGAGGCTTGACACCATTATGCATGGACCAAGTTCTTGTAAGTAGTTATTTTACATCCTTTTGTCGGTGTGCTAGCTGATTTTTGTTATCTATTGCATTTCTTAAAAAGTTCTAAATTGTTTGAAAGCTTATTCTATGTGCAATTAGAATTTCGTTTTTTTTACTTGAGACTGAGTTTGCATTAAATATTGAATTAGCTATATAGAAACCTGTAGAAAGGCATCCTACTATCTGAAAAATGAATTGTATATCATCAAGTTTACAATTGATGATAAGTCAGAAAAAGTTTACAATTGATGATGGTGTCACAATCCACTAACATAATAATATAGCATAAAGTAGTACTTGGATTGATAGATGTGGTACCCTGGATTGATGTTTGTTTTCATTTGTGAACTTGGTGAATAAAAAAGATCAAATATAAATACATTGATGAAATTGCATTTATGTAACTATTAGGAATATTTAAATGATTGGGCCCAGGTTCAGTTGGACAGAATCATTCAGGTTCTTTCCCATCCCAAACAAATCTAATACCAAATCAAGTCCGTTAGCCAAATTTGATTACCAGTTTGAGATCTCGAACTAGTTCTCTGTTACTAGTTCGAATTAATTCCAATTGATTCAAGGCCACAATTTTCAATTTTTTTTAAAATTCGAACCATCTTAAAATTAAATGAATTTTGATTCCAATACAACTTAACAAATAAAAGATAAAGTTACATGAAAAGAAAGGAGAAAAAATACTTAATACTTGTAATTTATGAAAATATTTTTACAATTGGTTCCTTTTTCCTTGAAACTATTGTCTTTGAACTTGTTTTCTAAGTTCGTTAATTAATTTTGAGATTCTACTTCAAATCCGTCCTTCAAACATATTAGTATGCACAATGTGGAAGCTGGAGATTACTTCTGTGATTACCAATTATTCTCTCTATCGTAAAGAATGCGTGTTCATATGTGACCATTGATGCTTGAGCTGCTGATGTGTTGCTTGCTATTGTGGGTATTGTTTAGCTGACCTGTTCCAACAATATATGGCGCATATTATGAACTTTCACTCCCATATACAGATAAAATTTTATCTTGTTCAAAATTGGTTACTATTGTTATCATCACTAACTGAATTTTCTGTGTAAAGCCGCGAGGGGTTTGTACGTCATGCTACTCCATAACAATACTCTTGTCCTTCCCATTATTATACAAAAAATAAATCTCTTAGGCCCTGTTTGGCGCAAGGACCAAATCAGGACCAAAATGATACTAATTTATAATAATAATAATAATAAATAAATAATTTTTTTTAATCATTCTATACAATTTTTTAATATAAAAAAATATTATTTTACTTCACATACTCAATAATTTTTTAAAAAAATATATACTTTATTTCACATCCTAGATCAAAATATTCAAATTGAGTATTTTGGTCTAGGATGCAAAATAAAGTTAATTTTTTTATTGAAAATTATTGAGTATGAGAAGTAAAATTATGTTTTTTTATATTAGAATTTTTGTCGAATGATTAAAAAAATTTATTTATTATTATTATTGTTGTTTTTTAAATTAGTATCATTTTGGTCCTGATTTAGTCCTCGCGCCAAACAGGGCCTTAGCTTTCAAGAATTTAATATATTCAAGGAAACAAATTTTGGCCTTCACCTTTTTTGGTGAGGGCATAGTAAAGATGTTAATAAAATAGAGAAATTATTTTTAATATTTTTAAAATGTGAAAATTACATGCATGTCACTAAGATCTAGCTATTTTATATATGTAACACCAAAATTTATAATATTATCTATTGGTCATAAAATTATAACTTGTACCTCAAAGTTGTGACATGTATGTAAGAAAGGTTGTAATTTTCTTATGATTTTTTGGTCAATATATAATATTAAAGACTTGGGTATTGAATAAGTAAAATAAATGTATTTTAGTGGCTTGTATGTAATCACCCCTTTTGAAATTTACTCCCATCTTAAAAAAGATTGTAGACTCCTCGATTAGGTTCTACTCGAAATTCTACAAATTTTTGAATTATTTAAAAAGAATAATGAAGAAAACTAGAAGATGTAGGACAATAACAACTGAAAGGTTTCTTATATTTTTTTAAAAACACTGACATTTCTATGAAGTTTATTCTAAAAGTTTCAATCCCAAGAAGGTATTTTTTGGGTTTTGTTTATTGTAAATGAACTATAAATGTTTGTTGGTCTTCATATGATAAAATTGATTTGAGCGAATGATGAGAGGGTTCCATTTTGTATTGACAGCTAAGGGAACTTATATAATTATGCTTCCATTTTTATTTGTGATATAGATTATGTTACTACATCTTTTATTTTTTTCATTTGCATAAGGACTATGGTGAAATGCTATTGAAGCACTTTAATTTATAATATAACATGCACCTGAACATGTAAAAAACCAGTGGAAACCTTTTCTAAATGTTGTGATAAATGTTTAACGGATACATTACTAAATGTTTTTTGAATATATCAATCCTATTTCCTGTGTCCCTGGCTTGTAAGAATACTTATTATTGCAAATCTTATGAACCACAATGTGCTTAGTTATGACAATTTTTACTCAAATTTGTTTAACCCACCCCAACCTGCCTCTTGTGGGATGAGTATAGGTTACAAAATTATACCCGCTCAACCCATGAATGTTAGAAATTAAATAAAATTTTAAGAGTAAAAATATTTTAAATATGTATTATTTTTTTATTTTTCTTTAAAATAAATTATTAGTAATAGGTCGGGGCAGGGCGGAATGAGGCGGGTATGGGTAATGGTTAAAAGAAAGCAGGGTGGATATGAATTTTGTTTAACCCAACTCAAATCCGCTCTGTTGCCATCCCTAAATGCGCTCGACTTAGTTGGCTTACTTTCAGATTTTGCCGTCAAATCAATGTGATCTCATACCTTACACTTTTTGGCATGACTCTTTCAACCTGTGATTGCGGTCCCAAACGATTGGGAAGATTGGTCAAATTCATGCTATGGTTGCTCCATTCCAAAGAACAGATAGTTCGATCAGGTTTAAAAGTGAGTCGTTGGGCCTTCCTTATACATGTCGCCCCATCTGTTTTGGAAGGAACAAATGGTCTGTTTTGTTTGAGCATTTGTTCTGCTGGACCAAACTATCTGATCTATTATGCACTAGACATTTGTGCTAACTGCCTCATCTGTTCTCACAAATCGGACATAATTTTGTGCAATTCTTGGATTAAATTATGGTTGTTTTTATTGAATTTTTATACTTAAATATGATTTAAAAATATTTTAGATTAGCAGATCTTAAACATCGATTGAATTGTTTCACAGTATATGTACTTTCAAAGTATCTTTTAAGTTCAAATAACGTGTTAGGGTAACTTTTACATTTGTTCTGATGAAGATCCTAAGTCTAAAGTATTCCTGACATCACCTTTGGGCTCTTGAAGCTTGATTCATCATGTAGTCACCTTTTTGACTTCTGCGGGCTGCTTGCATAAGATTATCTTGAAGAATACATTAGTCTACTATATCATTTGGTTTGTTATTATCAAACACATTTACCCACTAAAGCTCTTGGTGCTAATACATATAACTTCTGCTGATGCTAGGTTTTTCAAATTTATTAACCTCTTCATATATCTTGCTGTTAGGACTTGTTAGAAGGCTTCTTCTGTGAGACTTTACAGCGAGCTCATGTTGACAGGCACTTTTTAGGAACAGTGAGATGCTTTTTATTGAACAGGCGTAACATAATTTAAAAAAATGAGTTACCACTTCTGCTTTGGATAGGATCTTGTTTTTGAGCCATTGATAATAAAAACCTTAAAAGCTTTCTGTAAACTCCAAGGTATGATGTAAAGATGTATTACTTTTTTATTTGTTTGGGTTGATCAAGGAGAACGACTGTTCTGTACGGACTTTGAAATTTTTGTTTGTTCTACGTAGTCCCCCTTTTTGCATAGCTAATCTGCATCTATCACGGACTAAAGTTGCTTTACATGCAAGTTGAACTTTTAAACGGTTTAATCTTAGAAAGTGACTTTGTGAGTATTGCGACACCATACTTTTTGGAGTACGTTATAACTTAGTACGGTAGCTTATCTGACAGTCTTTATTTGCTGCTGCCAGCATGAAATGCATGCTAATGGGGACATTCTTTTAAGAGGGGAACTAATTGATCCAACCAGTGGACGTCTTTATTGGTTATTTAGGCGAGCAGGGCAGGTGTTGGATGCATTTAAGTCATTTTCCTTTCAGAATAATGCTGAGGATACTCTTATTATTAGGAATATACTTCAGGTATGTACATGTCTTAAATCATGACAAACTATTTCAATACTTAACCATGCTTGAAACTGTATCACAGCATTAGGAAAATTTACAGGAAAGAGCTGCTTATGTTGTCAGCAATTTAAATGCCAATTATTGGACATCAACTTGTGTCATCACTATGAAAAAGTTTCAGAGTATGTGTAATGGTTCTGATGAAGCTTCTTCCATCTTGTCTTACCTGTGTGGAAGTGGAAAAGCACAGTATTTCTCAGTGAGAAAGGATGAGCTTATTGAGGTTAATTGTTTTTACTCGTTAATTTTGTTTGGGTGAAGTGCGCTTATTCATTAGCCTTGTAGCGTACTAAATTGCTTCCATAGTGATTTCTAGGTCTATAACTATTCAGTTGCTGTTTTCAGGGTGTAAAGGTTTCCCTTGAGTCAAAATCCGTAAACACTATCACAAATCTTGACCATGATCTTTTACAGTTGATTTTGACTTCAGAGAAATTGCAACAACAAGTTGACAAGATCAATCAGCATTGGACAATGTAATTTTCCTTTGCCACTGATTCCTCTTATTAGAAGTGTTTGACATAATGGTACATCTTTACATCATTGTGACATTTGCTATCAAAAAAAAAAAAAAAAAAATCATTGTGGCATGGAATCAATAATTTACACCAGTGAAGATTTATCTGATACCTTGAGTTATTCTGCTCTTTCATAAGGTGACTCCAGCTTTTGACTAACTTTTAGCCAATTCTACCGATTTAAAACTTTCATCCCAGGCCATGTTGACTTATGGAATCAATAAAAATTTTTTTCCGCTTTTTATGTACATGCTAACGCATTTTAGCTTTTTCATTCTTGGAGGTGATCCAAGTCATGACATTTATGGAAACCCTAAGGGCCTGTTTGTTTGTAAGGTTTAAATTTAACAATTTTAAAATTAAACTTGAATAGAGATATTTTTTTATTAAAAGTTGTGAATGATGTGAAATAAAGTTAATTATTATGTTGGGATATGTGAGAGATGCGATATAAAGTTAGTTATTATGTTGGGATATGTGAGGGATATGATATAAGTTAGTTATTATTTTGGTGATGTGTGTAGGATGTAAAATAAAGTTAATTTTTAATATTAAATTTTATATGTGATGTGATATGCCTGTTTAAAATTAAATTGGGTTAATTTTAAACTGTCAAATAAACAGGGGCTAATTGTTTCTTTTCACGCAAGTTGCATGAAATGGTCTCTTTTATATATATATATATAATGGGAGGGCAAGATTCAATATTTCAAAAGAACACTAAGAGAATTGTGAAGGATAAAAAACGTAGTGAAGGAATTGATGAGGAGTTGTTCAAATGAAATATGAGGAACAAAAAATGTTTTAGACAAAACAATTTCCCGAATGAAGTGAAAGTCAACTTTTATATGCTTTTTGCGTTTCATGGAAGACTAGATTGGTGACAATGTAAATGATAGCCTGATCATAACTAGGCATGACTATGGGCTGCATGATATGAAAAACAATTTCTCAAGGAAGCATCTTCACCCACATTTTTTTATGCCATAAAAAAAAAACTTCACCCACATTTTATTTACCTGCAATATGAGCCATGGAACTATATTCAATTTTTGCACTTGATCTAGTAACAAGATTCTCCTTCTGCCTCTTCCAATTGGCTACATTTTCCCCTATGAAAATACATTAACTTGAAATAGATCTACGAGTGATTGATCCATCATAGTCAATGTATACATAAAGCTTCTACCTACAGGTTTTTAGCCTTGGTATATAACAGCGTTTTCTAGGAGTCTTCTTCAAGTATAACATGGATTCTAATAATAGCTTCCTAATGTTTTCTTTTTGATTTCACATTATACTTAATAACACCACCAACAGCATAGGAAATGTCAACGTAGATCTCAAGGAAGTCAATTCTTCCATAGCATGAAGAATCACTAAAGAGCTTACCATCATTACTATCAATACCACGAGTGTTAATAGGAGTGTTAGCTGAGTTACACACAAGATGTCCAGCTTTCTCAAGTGCATTAGTGACATTTCTTCTACAAAAGAGAAACACCTTTATTGCTAGATGCAATCTCTACTGAGAAAACATTGGGACATCTGAGTTTTTCTGTGACTAAAGACCTTTTTAAGGTTTCTTCTAATCTTAGAAATGCCCTTGTAATTACATCCACATTTTCAACTTAGATCACAAAGAATGTCAATTGAAAATGGAGTGCTATGATGTAGAGCCTTGAAGACCCACTTTTGTAACAACTTTGCACAACTTATGAAAATAGGTTTTGGAATCATTTTAACCCATAAATGGCCTCTGAAGCTGGCATAAAATCTCCTTCTGAGCAACAAACCCTAGAGATTGCTTTATTTATTAAAAGGATTAGCATGTAGAAAAATATTACTAGCATCCATTTATCACACGTTCCATCTCTGATTGAGTGTCATGGGAAAAGTGGATGGATAGACTTGAGTTTGGCTAGATCTGAAAGTATTCTATACCATAGACTTGAGTGTAATGCTTAGCTACTGGACAGGCCTGTTAATGGTTAGTAGAGCCATCTAAACGGAATTTTACTATTAACACAATAGAATGAACTTGAGAAGCTGGAACATGAATTCAAGTCTGTCGATTAATGAGAGAAGGCATTTTTGTATTCCATCTAAGACCAGATAGAGCCTTCTAATATGACCTAAGAATAGATATATGTTATAGAGATAATGCAAGTTGTCAATTGGATGATGATAAATAGTCTAATGTAAGAAATGATTACAAAGGATGATCAATACAGCTGTGTTTAACTTTACAGTAAGTGCTAGACAGATCTAGGTTGGCAGAAGCACCAACTAAAGGAATCTTAATCAGCCTAGGAAATTGGGATGATGAATCTAAAGATGGGGAAGATCTTGTACATCTATTATACAACCACAAGAGGAGATGGAGGATCTAAAGCAATAGGAGGAATAGGAGCTACAGAATTAGGAGATTCAAATGAGTGAGACTTAGAGAAATGTGGTGTAAACTCAAAGAAGGAAACACTAAGTGAAACAACAGGCAATGAGTAGTAGGAATATAACAACGTCAACCTTTTTGAATTCAGTAGTAACCCAAAAAGATGTATTGAAACAAAAGAGGAGATAGTTTATCATCAGTTAGCTAAAGAGAATTAACAAAGCATACATCCGAGGAGTTGAGGAACATTGGGAATGTTGTGAAATTGTTTGATTTCAACCTAAAATGAGCCCAAATCTATTTTTAATCTCTATTTTACAGATATCACGAACTCTAATATAAAAAATTAATTTTATCTTACATACTACATAAATTTTAATATTAAAAATCAAATCTATTTCAGATCTAACATATAATTTCAATGAAATAAATAATACTACTTTACATCCTACCAATATTCTAATATTAAAATAATTTTATTGTACTTCATACACATAATAAAAGACAAATTTTAGAATAATTTAGAAAAGTTGATATAAGAGATATTTTAAAAGAAAAGAATATTCATCAGAGGAGATCTAAATGAGAGTGTTGGAAGTATTGTTGAAGAATTTAATAATATTTATAGTGGGTATCATTTTGAAAAGATTAATAAGGAGAGATTATTTTGGAGTTTTCTTTAGCTTATATTTTTATAATTGCTAATACTTTGTTCAAATAAATGGATAATCATATTATCACTTTTAAGAACGAGTTAAAAAACGGAGATTGATTATTTTTTATATAAGAAAATAATATCATTTGGATTGTAATGTAATGTTATTTCAAGTGAAGACTTAACTACTCAATATCGTTTAATGGTCTTACATTTCAAAATAAAGAAGAGAATAACTAGTAAGTTAAAATAATGTCATGAGACTTGATGGTGGAATTTAAAGAATAAGAATAGAAATATTTTTAAGAGAATAATTATAGAAATTGGGCATTGAGATATTAATTGGGAAACTAATCATGTATGGCTAATGATTTTTTGAATCTAAAAGGTGGCAAAGAATGTGCTGGGTAAATTTAAAAGGTGATCAAATATACATTACGTCGTAATATTAGAATGTTGCAAAATTAATATGATTTTATGCCAAGTAGTTTTACCAGGAAAGCTATTCATTTTTTAGGAAACTTAATAGATAAGATTAGGTAGAGAAAAGGAGATTTGCATTTGATTTTTTCGATTTAGAAAAAATTAAAAAAAACTTACTATAAAGTCCGAAGAGAAGTACTTTTGAGAGTGCTAGGAAAGAAATAGTTTGCTTTGCTCACATTTCGATTATTAAGAACATGTATAAGGGAGCTATTACTCATGTTCAGACGCAAGGAAGTTTTATTAACAATTTCTCTATTATAGTTGGTTTACTCCGTAGCTCAGCTTTAAGTCTATTTCTCTTTGTTTTGTTATAAAGGTCTTAGTTAGGCATATTAAAAAAAAAGTACCTTTGGTGAATACTTTTTTACAGGTATTTTTCTTATTGATAATATTAGAGAAGAGATAAGATGACATTTGAGTTATAAAATAATAACTTGGAACTTAGAGGTTTTCATTTTAGTAGATTAAAAAAATTAAATATGTGAGGTGCAAATTTAGTTAAGATAGAAATTTATATTAAGAGGTGACACCTGATGATGAAGTTATCCGGAAAAGTAAGAATTTAGATGCATTGAATCAATCATATAAACTAATGGTGAAATAAAGCATGATTAACAGAGGAATGCATCAAATATGTTGTGTACAACAACAACAACACCAACCAAGCCTTTATCCCACTAGGTGGGGTCGGCTACATGAATCCTTTGTTGCAACATTTATTTTATTTGTATGTTTCTTCTTTGCAGGCCAGCATTCAACACCATATATCATCGCTGGTCTTACTACAGTTTTATAAAATTTACCCTTAATTTTGGATGAGATTTTTCTATCGCATAACACTCCAGAAGCATTTCTCCATTTTACTCAGCCTGCTTGAATCCTGCTAATAACGTCATTATCTATTTCGCCATCATTTTGTATAATTGATCCAAGGTATCTAAAGCGCTCACTCTTCTTTTGACAATTTGATCACCAATTGTCACATCTCCAATATAAGTATTTCTTTCTTGACTAAATGTGCATTCCATATATTCAATTTTTGATCTACTGAGATGCAAACCTTTAGATTTTAGAGCATTCCTCCAAAGCTCTAGTTTCGCTTTAGCTTCTTTAGTTTTCTAAATAAGGACAATATCATCTGCGAAGAGCATACACCAAGGCACTTCATCTTGGATATGTCCAGTCATGACTTTCATAATCAAAGCAAATAAATATGTTGTGTAATAAAAAAAAAATTGCACAAAATTAAAGGTACATTTTATAGAGCGATAATGAGATCAATGTTGTTGTATGGTGTTAAATGTTGGCCTATAAAGTAGTTATGGCCTATAAAGTAAAAATTTATAAATGAAGTAAATCATAAAAATAAGGACGTTAAGGTAGATGAGTGAAAATATATGAGACATTAAAAATAAGTATACCTATGAGAAGATTAGAGTAGCTTCAATTGAGAATAATCTCAGAGAGAGTTAACGTAGATAGTTTAGACATATAAATTGTATCTGAATTGATGCTTCAGTAAGGATAGTTTGGTCATTGGATTATGTTTATGTAAAAAGTGGAAGAGGAAGATTTAAACATACATGACGAGAAACTTTAAAGAGCAATATTTATATATTTAAAGCTAAATGAGAAGTTATTTGTTAGAGTGCAATTTAAATGAATGATTTATGAGCCAACCCCATCTAGTGAGGTAAATGTTTGGTAGTAGTTGTTATAGCTTAAAATAACCCTCTAATAAAATGACAGTTAAGTATAAAGAAAAGGTTGTAGTAATCAATAACAGAGGAAGAATGTGATTGTTTAGAAAACACTTAAGATTGGCATCTCTAAAAGCATCGATGAACATGCATCTAAAACTTTAGTATGCTGGCAAGGTCAGAAAGATGTCAATTTTTGCATTTGTCAATACCATTCTGTGTAGACATGTAAGCACAAGATGTTTGATGAACAATACCATCATCTGAATAAAAATTGCAAAAGTTTGAATGCGTGTTCTCATTGCAAATTGGTGCGAAATATCTTACAGAGGCACAAAAATGCACTTTTTCATTACAAAAAGTTTTGAATACAATGAATATTTTAAACTGATACTTCAACAAATCTTACTGGGTTGTGTGGATGTCAATGAAGGAAAAAAATAAGGACAAATTACATCTAGGTCCCTGAGTTTAACACTTAATAATGCATAGATCCACAATTTGAAATTATAACATTGGGGTTTCTGAGTTCTAATATATATCAAATGGGTCCTTTTTTAATTTTTTATTATTAAAATTTTTTAAAATTACCATTTTACCCCTTGCTCCTCTCTCTCTCCTCCCAATACCGCGCACGCCTCCGACGGGTCCGGCGGCCGCGCGGCGCGTGCGCGGGATCGGGAGGAGAGAGAGATGCCGCTCTCTCTCTCCTCCCGATCCCCGCGAACGCCGGGCCACGCTGCCTCACACGTTCGCGCGATCGGGAGGAGAGATGGGCAAGGGTAAGATGGTAATTTTAAAAAAATTTAATAATAAAAAAATAAAAAGGACCAATTTGATAATTTATTAAAACTTAGGGAGCTTGATGTTATAATCTTAAAAAAGTGGACCTGTGCGTTATTAAGCGTTAAACTCAGGGACCTGGGTATAATTTGCCTAAAAAATAATGAAAACTTGAATAAGTCGACAATAAACTAGGTATCTAGATGTCAGAATGACCTGAAAGGTGACAAACCACGAGGATCGAGAATCGAAGAAAAAGTAACGCGATGATACTTAATGACCCATAAGCATACTGCTTAAAATGATTTATGGAGAAAGTAAGCAAGATCATCCTTCCTAGTTAAGGTGGATGTAAAAACTAAGTAAAAGAAGCAATAGGTGTAACAGTATCAGCTAGGTAGTATGCTTTAACACCTTCACCAATAGTCTCTTGTATCTTGGGGTTGTGAGACACACAGTAAACGGGATAAAATGATATGGAACATTGGTGTGAAGTAGTAAGACAATAGATAGATAATAGAATAATAGAAAATTGAGGAACATATATTATATCCTAAAGAGAGATAGTAAAGGAAGGGCAACTCCTTTTTAGTGAACAAGAGAAGGTAAGACATCAACAACTGTAACTTGTGTCATAGCGGAAGGAATTCTAATGTACAAAATAATATATAGTTACCTAACATATGAGAGGAGTCTCTTGAATCAAGGATCCAAGCCGTAGTTGATTGTGTTGCAAAATCTATTCCAGAAAAGGAAATAATTTGAGTAGTAGACAGTGGCCTAGGACTATTGAAACACTCACTCACAATCAGCTTGTGAAGAAGTGAATGTCAAGGCTTATTGATGCAGTAGCAAAAGTCTTAATACCCAAGTTAATTGAATTAAAGACTATTTGTGTAGTAAATTTGTAGCCAAACTTCACCCAACACTTGTCCAGATAGTGTTTCTTATGATTCAATGTGAACAAGGAGGTAAGGTATTCTGACTTTTGCCTATGGCTATTATTGTTCCACACAACTAAGTGCATACTAATCAACAAAATGTAGAGAATAGGAATGCTCAGTGACTTTGAACATGTGATAAGGCTATCATGATATTAGGGATAGTACTATAAATTAGGAAGCTTGGATACGACACAAGGACACAGAAATATGACATAACATGACACACCGATATGACTTCTTAAATTATAGAATATGGACACGGTACGACATGCTAAATAGTATAACATATTTCGATGTAATTATCTAATTTTACTATAGTTTTTGTTCAGTATTATAGAACACCTAGGAAGCACGGAGAACACACAGGGGCACAGGAACACAACACGATACGTTGGGATATGCAGAGGTATCCATGCTTCCTTGATTACCTAATGTCTCATATTTTCAGGGTGAGTCTAGTTTCGTATCATATGCAATATAAGAAGATAAATTTAACATCATTATGATCATTATGACTTGACCCAGTTGGATATGGTTTGAGCTACAAATTTGATTCTTCTCTATAAAGAAAAACAAAACATTAAACATAGAGTGATATTGCCCAAATCACACACCCAATTTGGGGGTGAATTGAGTGTTAAAATAAAAATTCTATACTTTTATAAATTTTAAGTTTGATTTGAGAGTAAGTATAGTCTTTTACATTAAGATTTAGGATTATGTATAGTCTTTTTTTCAGTATAATAAATCATAGTGCAAGCAATGAAAGGTTAGAATATTAGCTGTTGTTTGTATACAAGTGTTGATGAAAGAAACTTTGCAATATTAAATTTTTTTTTTAAAGATGACATTATTAAATGTTAGTTGAGTTAGATAATTAAATGAAAAAGACCAAGTAAATTCTAGTGATTTTCATATTAATTAGAGCAATTAGAGATTTTCATGTTAACTATTTTTAGATTTGATTTGATTTGATTCAGAGTATATTTGAGAGATTTGAAGACTCACCATATTTGGAGCTAATTTTATTTTATTAAAATAGAATTAGTTTTATATTTATTTTTATTTATTTAGTATTTTATTTTTTGTATTTAATATTGTATTTTCACAATTCTATAATAGGTCTCTCTATATAAATAGGTTGCTTTGCATTGTAATAAAAGTAGTATTTGATAAATGAAATTATGTTTGAGCTTTCTCAAATCTAGATTTGGGTTAAAGTGTTGATATTTCGGTAAAAGAAATGGTAGGGTTAGCCTTTGGTGAGAATCCTCAAATTAACCTCATTATTCACTTTCTATAAAAAGAAAAGTCCTCTATTCATTGCTCTCTTTCTCTCTCTCTCTCTCTCTCTGGATCATCTCCGAGTGTCTCCAGCGAAATTTATAAGATAAAATATATTTTTATTTAAAATTCAATTCTCGAATTAGCCGAAGTTTTTTTTTATATACGTTATGCTCGAGGATTTGCCCCGCGATGGTCCGGGGCGGCACCGGAGGGCCAATAGGCCGCCTGCCATTTGGCTGAGAGTCGGACCCGCGCAGGCTCAAGCAACGTTCCAAATTACTTGATTAATTCATGATGCCTGACATTTAAAAAAAAAACAAAAAAATCATGGACTTGGAATTAATTATTACAACGCTTTTCAGCTTACACTTCAAAAATTGATGCTGTTGTGCATTAAAAAAAAAGAAAGAATGATGTTGTTTTTGTACAGATCTGAAACTAAAATTCTGTTTGGCAATAAATAAAATAATATGATTAAAAGCCTTCAATGCTCGCTTGCCTTTGAAGCCCGTTGTCTCTTCGTTTCCTGCCTCTAACACGCACCCATCTTCGCTGCATGATGCCTCACCTATCAGCGCGAGACAATTCGTCACTTTTTTTGCCGCTTGGCTCTATATTTTGCCCGAGAAACGTGCCATTCAAACACGCCGACTCGAAACGCCTTCCTCAGTTGCATTGCTACTATTTCAATTTCTTTGGCTAAGGTATAGTTTCTTTTCTGAAACAAATTAATCTGATTATTTTATTTCAATGTAAAATTATTCTTTTGATTTTGATTATTCGTTTGGCTCTAATTGCACGACCCGATATTTAGTTGAGTGATAATTACTATTGGATTTAAGTGTGAGACATCTGTCCTAAATTTCTGAACTTCGGATCTGATTTATTGAATTTAAATTGATGCTCTAATTTAATCTAATAAATTCTTATTTATCAGACATTCCAGTTTAATTTTGATTTTAAAAATATTTTTAATTTGCAAGATTTAAGAATCTTATTTATCATATAATGTATTTAGAAAATATTTCGCACTTAATTAAAAATAATTTGCTAATTAATTTTGCTGAATATAAATATAAAATATCATTTGCATTTTTTTGTCCCACATCAATACACTTAGTAAAAATGTTATTTAGTAAGTATAAGAAAGAGAAGTACGAAAACAATGATTAAGAAATCCCATGTGGTAGGGATACATCATCGGGCCATCAATTCATCCCAGATAAAGTCTACACTCCACGTTCAAGATCTCACTTGGCATGATTGATGGAGGATTAATAGGATTGGAAATTTCTATTATTTTTTTGAATTTATTCTGAACGGGAATTTCTAAATTTTAGGTTGATTTTATTTACTATATTACCTTTTGAAGGCTTGTAGTATTTGGTAAGATATTATGTATTTTTATTTTCACTTTTCAAATTTCAAAATCATAATTGGGTCTATATTAAATCCCTGGATTATTATATTAGGGTCATTTGTGATGAAATAGTTTATTTTTTTTTTGAAAAGAGATGATGAAATAGAATTTGAGTTCTTGTGTGTTATATTTCAACGAATGGAAGATATTGGGATGTTGGTTGTATCCCAAAATACTTTAATTCAATTAAGGCATTTTCCAACATTTATTCTTTTTTAATCTCCTGAGAAATTTCAATCTAGGTCTAGTGCTCATTAAAAAAAATACGTTGCTCCAGTGAACCCACTTGACGGGTCCAACCAGCCATAGTCGATGGAGACTTGTAATCCTCAAACGTGGGCTCATCACCATGTTTCACTGGCTCATGACACTAGTTGGGATCCACCATCGGCCATTGATTCTCCCTGTCTTTGCCACTTGCACGTTTGACCCACCTTAGCGCCACCTCGTTTAGCACGTTCTTCAACTGGGACCATGGTACTCGCAGATGGTTTTCCCATGCTTCCTATCCGTCCATTGCATAGTTCTAATAGGATGAACCCTCTCCCCCCATCAGTGGCATCATCTTCATGTGTAGTGTTTCATCTAGTTGTACCATTCTGCCCACTGCCCACTACCGCAGCCCCATCGGCACTCTCAACATCTGTGAGATTAGTTTTCCCATCCATTCTTTATTGTAGAGTGAAACTTTATTGGTTAGTGTCTTGTACTTGTAATATATAGAATTCCAACTTGAATTATAACTGATAACTATTGTGCAAGTTCTTGCGCTATAATATATTTTAATGTAACGATTGAACATGGTGCAAACATCTACAAAGCTTATTATGGTCGATTTATCATAGATACACCAGAGTTGATTCAATACTTTCTGTTTGGTTGAATTGAGCCGTATCTAGTCAGTTGACTAGTGGAGTCTATTTGACTAAGTCAATTTGTTTGAATGTGAGAGGCATTTGTTAGGAAAACTTGATAAAATTTTGTGTAATTTACTTTAAAATTAGATTTTATCTGATTTCAAAATATATTATTATTTTTACATCTCGCCAAATTAGAGTTGTGGCATTGAGAATTTTCCTATTTATAGGTTTGAAGTTTGTACACATTTTTATACCTTTTGAATAAAATTAATTTGCTTTTTTAGTTCATAAAATTTGAATCGTAATTTATAGAATTGAATCGGTTTTAAATTCCAGATGGAAAGGGCTAAGGCTTACGGTGAAAATCCCTTAACCGAATTTTATTCTTCCTTTTTTTCCACCTTCCAAACCCTAGTCGCAGCTGTCCCACACCAGAACATGTATAAATAGTATTTTTCTACTCTACTCAAATGATGGGGCCTTTATAAATAAATCATGTATCTTTATTCTGGAACATAGATAGGAGGTTTGTTTATGCTTTATCCTTCTGTATGGTAGGTCAAAAATTACATGGCATTAATTTGCTGTCTTAGGCATTGAATTCATAATTCTACTGTATTTTTTGTTGCAGTTCTAGACAAATGGCGTTGGTCTCCTTTAAATCTGGAAATAAGCAGCAAGCTCGAAGACATATCCTGCAGGCTAAGCTGTTTTCAGAGAACCTGGGAAAGTGCACATCATTTTTGGAACGAGTGGAAGAAGTTCTTGCTGCAATTGCAGATGCCGAATCCACAAAGAAGGTAATATTTCTTATTGACATGTCTTCCTTAAGAAATGACATTGCGGGAAAATTTATGGTCTTGTTATTTTTTACTGTGATCTTGTAAGCTTTCCTTCTTTTTCAGCAGGTGTCTGAAGCTTTGCGAATTGGTGCTAGAGCATTGAAGGATTTTAACATCAATGTTGAAGAAGTCCGTGTCCAACTTCTGGAGCTTGATGAAATCATTGCAGATCAAAAGCAATTAAATGAATCTTTGGGTACTTATATATGTCTTTGGCATTATGGCACTGCATATTTTGCATTCAATCAGTTCATTCTTTGCAGCACTAAGCTAGCCATGCTAAAGTGTATTAAGCAAGGATCTAAACGTGAAATTTTTTAAATGATCTGTTTTATTGAAATCAAAGAGTGTTAGCATTCACAGCTGCACACTGCAAAATGAAACTTCACAGAAAATAGAACAATCAAAAGAGCAAGCTAATAAAAGGATAACAAATGTAAAAACAAGGAGAAGAGCATAAACATAGATGTTCGTAGAAATGCTTGTGAGAAAAACCATGGAGAGGAGATAAGAAGAACATTCAATTAATCAAGAAGAAACTGGGTGAAAGCTGTGAGAAGTAGATGAAGAAGAGATCCACACAAGTGTGCTACAGACAGATAAGCTCGTTTCAGAAACCACTACAGTGTAATAATTGTTCGAGGTGGGACTCAATTACCGTTGTCACTCACTTTCTGAAACCACTGCAGTGTGATAATTACTTTCAAATACTATGAAATTCACTCATATATAGGAGAAAAAAATGATGACAAGGAATTTCTTTATTTTCTTGGTCTTCCAACATTACACCAACTTATGACAAGTGGTTATGCCTTATAGCACCATTCTAATATGTTATCTAAAGTCAATGTGAAGCAGCAGAGTCGAAGAACACTTTGATGAATAATCTTGATAAAATTGTTCGAGGATTTTCCCTTAGACATGCTCTCATCTGGTTCGTAGGTCAAAAAGAACATTTTTTTGATTTTACATTTTTGACATCTTTGCCTTTTCTTTCAAAAACCTACTAGAGTTTTACATCTTTTGCTTCTTTGATCAAATCAAATGCCTTAAAGAAAATCTATTTCTCTTAGTCAATTTTGTAATCAAAGAAATTGACCTCAGTCGAAAAAATTACTTCAAGATATTGTTGAATTCAAATCAAATTTTACCAGGCTCCCTCTTGACGAAAACTCTCCACAGATTTTCATTTGTTCTTATATATCCCTAAGGTCTTGTTTGGTTCGTCGCTCAAAAGAGCCTAACTTAATATTTTATTAATATTTCAAATTCATCACAAATTTTAATAATATTTTACATTCAACACAAATTTTAACATTAAAATCAAGTTTATTTCTCATTTATCACAAATTTTAACATTAAAAATTAACTTTATTTTACATCTATCACAAATTTTAACATTAAAAATTAATTTTATTTCACATCTATCACAAATTTTAACTTTAAAATCAACTTTATTTCTCATTTTACACACCTCTCAATATTGAAATAACTTTATTTTTCATCAAAATTATAAGATAATATATTTTCTCTTTTACCAAAGAATAACTTCTTTAACCAAACTATCCCTATGATTACTTATGCCCCTTTTAGGAGATTAAGATTAGTATGAATAATGCTCGAACTTTGAAGTCGGCAAAGACTTTTTTGAAAAGTCTTTGAAGACTTCATTAACTTATTGGTTTAGTTATTCAATGTACTCATTTTTTTTAACTTATATCTCTTCTAGAGCAATTACTTATCTGCCAAAGTCTACTTGATCTAAATATGTTTCGACATACTGTAAATTATCTTATCCTTAATCAAGTATATTGCACTTTGATTGTTATGATATATTATGACTTTATCAAAACTCCTTGACCTTCTTAAATAATCCTTTCAACCAGATTGTTTCTTTAATGGATTCCATAATGTACATGTATTTGGCGTTAGTAATAGACAGAGCTACTGTTTACTACAAAATTGACTGCTCTTCCTTCTTGAGTAAAGACGAAACCTGATAGACTTCATCCCTTGTCAAGATTCTTAGCATAATCAGTCATCATATTAGACCGCACGTGTCAATTTTCTTAAATTGTAAGCATGCTTCAGTAGATCTACAAAGATACTTCAAAATCCATTTTATTACTTCCCAATGCTTTACTATAAGTATTTGCTGACTACATTCACAGTGTGTGCCAAAATCCAGTTGAGTGCATGCCACAGTATACGTTAAAATGCCAACAATACTCGCATGAGAAACATTCTCCATGGGGTCCTTCTCTGTCTTTGCCATCAATTTAGCTGAGTTGAAAATGCTCTGTAAAAGGTGTAGATAAAGGCTTAGATTTCTTCATTGTGCATGTAAGACCCTCTGAGCGTATCTTTTTGCGAGAGCCATAGATTTTCCTCTTTCTATTGTTATGATTCTTCATCCTAAAATCTTCATTTTCGCACTTAAGCCTTAACTTTGAACTCGACACCTAAAAGGCATCTAAGTCTTTTGACTTCTTTGACTTTTCTTGAGGCCATGAGCATGTCATTTATATAGAGTAAGTAGAAATACAAGTTGTCATGCAACTTCTTTAAATGAATGCAAGTATGGAAATTAGAGCTTGAAATTCCTTGACCGAGTGTATTAGGGTCAGGTTTATACTCGAGTCAAGTTTCTTGTATGATTGATGGGGAGATTGTTTTAAGTTGTACAAAAATTTCTTCAACCAATTAACAGTCTTCTATAGCTTCCACCACGAATTCTTTGGGTTGTTGCATGTAAATTTTCTCTTCCAACTCACCATGTAGAGAAGATGTTCTTAGATCAAGTGGCTCTAGCTCCATGTTAAATTGGGCAACTAGCCCAAGGAAGATGCAGATCGACATGTGTTTTTCTACTAGAGAAAACATATCAGTGAAGCTGATTTTTGAAATATTGTTAGCCCTTTGCTACAAGTTTGGCCTTGAAACAACTTTCTTCAACTTCTATTATATCTTTTTTCTACTGATATACCCATTTATACAGTTTCTCTTTGTAAACTCTAGAAAGCTCCATGGGTTCCCATATATGGATTCTTTGATGTGACTCATTCCCTTCTATCCATCGTGATTAACTATCTCAAAGTATTTGGGAATGAAACTACTTCCTTGAACGTTCTAGGCTCATCGAGTGCATGTGCCTCCTGTGCCATTGAAAATGCATTACAAGTTCATATTTTTCATTCCTTTCTAGTTTTTTAATAGTTCTCCTTCTCTTTCTTTGGCTATTGAATACGAATTTGTTGTTGGGAGCGCTTGCTCTTCGTCTTTTATTTCATCACCTATAGCTCCTTCATGTTTTGGAGGAGAGTGTTGTCGAAAGTATTTGTTCTTCTCCATCTTGTTGAAATAGCTGTTCTACTTCACCATTCTTCAACTTCTAAAGGGTTGAAAGGTTTTGACAACAAATTTTGCTCTTCGAAAATCACATCTCGAATAATGATGGTTTTAGATTCATTAGAGCTTCATAATTTAAAACACGTAACTCCGGCTATCCTTCCATATCCAAGGAATATACATTTCTTTAATCTTGGATCTAGCTTCCTTTCTTTAGTATTAGCATCTATCAGGTATTTTAAAATTCTTAATTTAGAGTTGTTATGAGGATTATTAAACCGAACCTCCTTGTGCACTTTCAACTTTAATGTTGAGTGAGGTGGCATATTTATCTAGTAGCAATAGTCGACGTAACCTCCATCTCAAAAGTCTCCAGCATTCCTACTATAAATAGCATTAAACTCTTTGAGAATTTTCCTTTTGTATCGCTCTACTAGGTCATTCTTCTGGAGTGTTTCAACACATGTTTCGAGCCAAATAATTTATTTCTCCTTGCAGTACTCTTTAAACTCTCTGAAAAAGAACTCCAAACCATTATTGGTGCGAAGCCAAAAGATTGATCTCCCAACTTGCTCTTCAACTAGTGTGTTCCACTGCTTAAAAGTTTTTGAAAGCATATATTTTGTTTTTAGGAAATAAGCCCATTCCTTTCTTGATTGATCATCAATGAAGGTTAACATATAGCTAGCTCCACTTGAAGGAGCGGTAGATGGGCCCTATAACTTAGAATCAATGTGGTGCATAGCTTTCTCCGTCATGTGCACTACTTTATCAAAGGAAATTGTTAACAAATTGCGCACTTCTCACAAAAGTCAAGTTTACTGGCTACATAGGAGCCAACGATTGCTCAACTCAGCTAAATCTCATTCGCTCATATGATCAAGCCATAAATCCTAAACTTTGGTCGTTTAAACCAGAAAGTATGGATTGTAGCTAATCTTATATTTGTACGCACCCCTAAAGCATACAATCAACGTTGTGTCCTTTAATGGCACTTCATCAGAGTTATGACACAGCCAATTATCTTCAGAACACCATTACCAGTTTATCGAAAACCTTTTTTTTTCAAAGTGCTAATAGAGAGATTCCTCTTCAATTGAGGAACACACTTCCTCCTAAATTAACATTTGTACAATGCCGGCAAACATCTTTCAAAAAGATTATCTCCTACAACTCTGAATGATGCATCATTTTTTTTTTGAAAGCAATTCTCTGTTCAGGATTAGTGCAAAAAAGACTGGTTCATAGGTTAAAAGCCATTCTCTGTTGAGCATTATGCGACAGGAACAAGCCAATTCAAGTACTCAATCACAATTAGATGTCTCACCTCTTCTGTGACAAGTATGATGCCTCATCACTATCTACAGTAGCTACATTGGCATGGCCTGAACTCTTTACCATTTTTCAACCATTTTTCAGGTTCTTGTACTTTAACTTGTAGCAGTTTGCAGTAACATGACCCTTGTTGTAATGGCGAAATAAGTTATTGGTGTTTGTTTGAGTGTGAGTTTTCCTTCTGTTTCACTTCTTTGGAGTCTTTTTTTATCTTTTTTGCTGATTGTCAAGGCTTCACTCTGAGTCTGCTTAGAAGTTGTCTGACAAAGTTTTCAGTAATAGTGCTTGGAACAATATTCCATTTTAATGTACTCCTTTTCATGTATCATGGAACTCTTAAAATTCTTGCATTCAGGTGGAAGCGAATGCAATAGAAGCCGAGTAAAATCATTGTTTTTGTACTTTTCTCCTATCATATCTTGATCAGTTGTTATACTCTTGAACTCATCGAAGTGAGCTTTGATAATGGTTCCGTCAGACAACCTAAGAGTATAGTCATAGCTAGAGGAAGAGCTCATTCGTCAAGCTCAGTCATTCACAGTGACTAGCTTGACCCACAAAGCTATTGTTGCCGTGACAACTTTGAACAACTGTAGCTGGATTTGGGATTGGGCTTTCTGATCCTTTTTCTCTTATTCTTCAACTGACATGGTAGGCGGCTTCTTCTTTTAGCTGAGTAGAGCATCATGTAAGTCCAACTGGACTAGGATTGCCTTCACCTTTACTTGGTAGAGAGAAAATCTCATACTTCTATCAACTTATAAATACCATACTTTATGGTTGCCATGGTTGCCATGGTTGCTATAGTAAGGTTCCCCTGGGTAAGATTCCAATACTAACTTGTTAGTGGAAGACTATAAAATGAAACTTTACAAAAAACTGAAGAACCGAACTTACAAGCTAATAACAAGATTGCAAATTCAAACTAGAATGAAGAAGAAGAGGATGGCCGTAGAGATTTACGTGTAAACCATTGTGGGAAAAAACATGGAGAGCAGAGCAAAGAATATTCTACTTGGCAACGGGAAACAAGGAACATTACAGTGTTGTAGAGAGCAAAATTATGCTACACAGAGACTGATAAACCTTATATATAGAAGCCATAAAAAGAGAAATATGGAATAATTGAATTTTTCTTGGTCTCCCAACAATATCCTTCCTTCTAGCAGGTGGTTTTGCCTTTGAACTTAACCCAAATCTGTCTTTATTCGAAGTCTAAGTGTGAAGGCATAAGTTGAAAAGAACATCTTTTTGACTTCACATTTTCATCTTTCACATTTTTTTAGTTCTCTGAGCAAATAGGGTATCGAAAAGAAAGTCCATCTCTTTGTCCATTCTTTGACCCTAGTTGCAAAAACTACTCCATGGTATTGTTGAAGAATTCAAATAACGCTCCGTATTGTATAGTTTTGGTCAAAAGTAGGCTGCGACATGGACTTGGGACGTGATAAGCTCTACCCGACCCGATTCTGTAAACCTAAAGAACATTAGCAGTCCCCTATACTTGTATTTCGCGTGTTATTTTCTGAGATCCGAATATTTATTGGACCCAACACAACCCAAATCACCTCTTCAATAGGCTGGACCATAGAAAAAAAAAGGAGAAACAATAAAACCCAAAGGTTAACCCTGTTCAGGTTTATGCTTGCCAGCGAAATTTTGTTTGCCCACCACCCAGATCACTGCATAGTTTGATTTCTGTATCTCTAAATCTTTTTAATTTTTATTTGCGACGGCATTCTGATCCTTGCAGAAGGAACGTCAATTCAATCTGTGAATTTCGATGACAAAGATATCGAGGAGGAATTCAGAAAATTGGAATTGGAACTTGCTGATGACGTGCCTGAACCTCAATTGCAGAAACCTGCTCCACAGAAGCAAGCCGTAACCGAGGAGCTGCCTGAATCTCTGAGCCGAAGCCTATCAAAGCTCCACCTAGAAGCTCCTCAGAGTGAAAGCTGCCTATAGTTCCCTGAAAGTACATATTTCTGCATACTGCTGCTCTTTTTGCTATACATTTAATTTTCAATATTTATGTATATATATAGTCTTTTTATTTTTTCAATATGTATTTCTTTATAAACATGATGTATTGGTTGATCTGTTACGCTTTGTAGCTCACTTTCAAAGGTGACCAAAGTCTTTTATACACCAACTATAAGCACTATGTGAATGTCATATTCGCATTGAGGTCCCTTATTTGAGTGAAGAAACACTCCCATCAATACCCACCAAATCTCTCTAAAAATACTGTGAATAACTACTTTTCGATATACTCGTGAATAGATGCCAAAAGTGTTCAAGGATGAATAGGCGTCTATCATCTTCTTAAAATGAATAGATTCCAAAACACACTTTCAATCTTCCATGGATTCTATAGACACATCACATATATTTATTGGATAGGCCTACGCATTCAGTTTAATTGATTGGTTTGGTGATCAAATAAAAAAAAAAAGATTTAGTTCAGTTTTAAATTTAATGAAACCAAACCAACCAAATTAAATTATAAACTAAATCAAATCAACCAAATAAATATCAGTTTGGTTTGGTTTGGTTTGATTCGGTTAAAAGCATATTTTTTTATCTCAAATTTTATTAATTTTCTTATAATGATATTAAATATTACTATATTAATATCTAGATAATAGCTTTAATATAAGAGTAATTTAACACAATAAGTAATTTAATTTAATAATTCAATCACATCACCAAAATAAACTAACAAAAAATGGAAGAATTTAGAAGCAATTGCAACAATCATTACGTCAATATCACAATATAATCAAAATTATATAACAAAAATTTCATTTGTTTATCAAAAATGATAAATATTTTTTCAAGTTTTCAGACAGTCTCTCTTATAAGAATTCATTCTAATTATCACACCTGAAAAAAAATACACTAAATAATTATCACAAAAATATACTATGAAAACTCATAAATATACATATACACTACACTTCAATAGATTCAAAGTTAATACTGTAAAACTACTATAATACAACTGAATCGACCAAACCTTAAAATCATATTTATGCATTGGTTATTTAATAATCGGTTAATTCGGTCGGTTTGGTTTCCAAACATGTGAAATCGAACCCAAACCAATTAATTGAAATACTAAAAATATCAAACCATCACCAAACCGTTAGTTTCTAAACCAAACCAAACCGCTAAATTTAAACAGTTCGGTTCTGTTTTTCGGTTTAAACCATAGTTTGCACACCCCTACTATTAGATGCCTAAACATCATTTCACTAAAGTGTGAACCTAATCGCTATGTCTTTATTTGATTGGAGGGATAAAGAAATTTTCTTAATATATATGTACGATGTCAAATAAAATTATTGTACATTGAGATTTGTGTAGTATGTGAAATAAATTTAATTTTTTTGTATTAGAATGCACTTTGAAGGTGAAACAATGATAAAATAAATGATTGGATTCATTTGAGATTGAGGGGTATTTAGTTTGATGTTTTGTAAATGATAAATATTATTTAGATGTCTAGAATGTTTTGAGGGTAAATTGCTTTCGGGATCTCGAGGTCCAGAGAGTGTTGCAAATTGGTCTTAGCTTTTGAAAATCTCAATTTTGGTCCCTAAAACTGTAAAATCATTATAGTTTTAGTTCTTGTTAAGAATCTTGTTTTTTTGACTTGTATTTTCTGATAGAAATGTAAAATTTAATCATTTTTTACTAGTTTAAATTTTTTATATATTTTAAAAGATTATTATACTTACTCTATTATCAATCTTTTATAAATATTTAATAAAAATTTAAAATTTAATTTTTCTTATCTTTTATTTTTTTTTAAAATTAATTAAAATATATTAATATTTTAAATTTTTTTAAAAAAATTAAAAAATTAATGATTGAAAATAATTATATAATATAATAATAATAAATTAATAATTATATTTTAATTGGAATAATTGTGTTTTTACAAATTTTAAAATTAAATTAAATTTTTTTAAAAAATTAAGATCAATTTGTAATATTCTTTTGATTTCAAATGGCTGGATGCAATTTATCTTTATTTTCATATTTTTTGTTTGTCTGGTTTAATTTTATTATATTAAAATATATTAATAGAAAATGAATGTAATATTTTTTTATAATAATTAGAGTAATATTTAAATATAATTTTAAATTATTATATTATAATTTTTATAATATTATATTAATATGATATTAAATTAAATAATTAATTTATCAAATAATTGCATCCCACTTGGCCTGTGTTTCCATGAGATACCCTAAAAGGTGTTTCATTTTGAGGTACCATCCCAAGGAGACATTGAAAAAAGGCATTTTTTTAGCCATGTAAAAGATTTTTATGTTCCGTTCAGATGAGGTTTCTTCTTATAGGGATTTTGGTTTTCCATCGTATGGAAAGTACCACTAAGGCCTTGTTTGGCATGAGCCCAAAAATGGGTAAAAAAATATCTTAATAATATTTTAAATTTATTCCAGTGATATGCCTGGTTAAAATTAAACCAGGTTAATTTTAAACTCCTAGACAAATGGGGCCTAAGTGGCTTAAAAATATGCCTAAAGTAATTGAAAAATGTGCCTCTCTTGTGTAGCTAAAAAGTGTTGCCTTTCTATTGCTGAAAAATGTCTTAAGACTCGTACATTACTAAAATGCTGCCTCATAGATGAGAAAGATAGCTCTTTAAAGATACAGTGAGTTTGCATGACATTTTTCTTTTCACAGTTCCTATGCTTTTGAACATTCTACTAGTTACATTGTCCGAACATAATAATTTCTACTCCAATATGAGGGTTAAATTTTTCATGAAAATTTTCTTTCAAATCTCTTAAATAGGTGTCCAATTGCACACAGGTCCTAGAAGTATAGCTTGTTTCATAGTGACTTCTCATTATCTTCTAAACTAACATGATGATTAACAAGATCTTTTCTGAAAATATTAAAAGATTGTGTACCATTTTCTTTTGTTCATGTTCTCATAAATAACTGAATGTTAAGAAAACCAGAACACAAAAGAGGACTCTTTGTATGTAATGTCATGCAGAAACTGTTGAAGAGCTGATCATCACTTAGTTGCATTATACAGTGACACAGAATAGAATCCTCAAGCATTTTCTAGCATCAAAATTGACCCAATTTAGGACTTAAATTGAAGTTATAAGCAAGGAAAACATGTTCTGATTCTGTGAAGGTAACTAGAAAAGGAAGAAAAACTAGAAGAATGTGAGAATATTAGTGTCTGTCAATATAGATGTCTTGCAATTTCAACTGCTAATTTTCATGTGTGATGCTGCAAGCATGCTCTTTCCTAATGCAAAGGGCTTGCCAAAATTGAAATAGAGAATCAGCAAGAACTGCTGGTGTTTGGACCCAAGAAAACAATGTCTTATTCTCTAAGGTAACAAAAGAGGCATGAGCTTGATCAGCATAAAGTGGTGGTTGGAATGTCATGCTCACAGTTAATAAGTGCTGGACTTTGATCTTCATTGTCTTTGACAAATTGATTCCTTGTAGATCATCTAGATAATGCAGTGAGATGCAAGTGGGTCTTGGTGAGTGGTCGGGGTTTGATTGATCCTGTCAACTTCAACTCCGCTTTCAGAGAGAGAATTTGTCTACCATTTTCCGAACAATAAAAGGCTACAATTCATCAATTTACAAGTGTGCATCAGCATACTGATGTAGACAATCATGTGGTTGGCAATGATGTATAGTGGCATTTTTTTCCGGCGGATGGCCCATTGTAATCATAGCAACAAATGACTTGATGCTAAAGCAGATCGTTACATTTCTAATCTCTTTTAATATTTGGAGGTAGTGACTGAGATGCTTCTAAAAAGGTTGATAATTAGCACATTTATTATCGACTAATCGAGCATCTCTTGGTTATGGAGGAGTGAAAGATAGTGACGAGTTGGCAATTTTGTAAACTGTACGTTCACCAATCTTGAAGGAATTTTCAGAGACATTTTGAGAAATGAATGTACATCTTAGGAAGGTTAGATATAGAAGATCATTCTATAGGTTGATCCACATGAAGTCATGCTGGAGACTGCACTTGGTTGAGTGGTTCTTTGCTACTTGGGGGTACTCCTAGGAGGTTTCAATGGGGGATTATAGTGTAGAAAGGCAGCTATTCGAGTAATTTTCAGAATCTAGGTTGGATTGGATTTGTTTAGCTTGGTATTGTGACGACCTATGGCCGAAAAGGATAGAGAGTCATTATTGGGTGACACCTTAAAAAAGGAGAATCACCGGAGCAAAGTGCAGCTCCTAGCAGACTTCTAGACCAAATGATGAGTGGTGAGAGGGCACAAAAATTAATCGTACCACATCGGAAAGAGATGAGAGTTCTTAAGTTCTATAAGTAAATAACATAATCTCAAATAGTAGAGGTATCTTTTATAGTAAAACTATATGGCTAATAATAAGAAACTCTACAGTGCAGCATATTTGAGTTAGAGTAATATTAGGGTGAGTGACCTTCCTAAGAAGTGCTCAAGTTACGTAGTTCCTAAAGCCAAAACAGACAATGCCTTATATTTGGATCACGGTTGTTACAGATACTTTCTTTGACCAAATTACCATCTGAACGGTTGTCATCATTGCACCGTTAGACTCGTTAACAAGCTCTTACAGCTATTAGCAGAGAATAATGTAACTTGGCATGCTTTAAAGTGAGAGAACATATATAAATTAGAGAGGACAAATATTGTGGAGGCCATGATAGGCCCTCACATTATTTTAAAGCATCCCCTCCCCCCTCTTAACCCCCCTGCCTCCACGTGTATACACCATCCTGCCTAGGTGAAAAAAGAGCTCCCAAGTCTGTATTTTTAAGCAAAAAGAAGCCCCTCAACATTGTTCTTCCTTCTTCCCTCTACCCACATATCTCTTCGCCTGTTGAGATGGAATTACAGCAAGGGAATTCCCTCTCTTCTTCAATGGATAGCAGCAGTCACCCTGCTCCCTCTTCGTCTTCATCCTTAAGCACAGATTTAAGGCTTGATTTAAGCCTCTCAACTACCTCCTCATTAAACAGTTCTCCAAATCAGAGGTACCAAAAACAAGACCTGCCAAAGTCTCTTCAATCTTAAAAGCATAATCATTCTTCTCTTCTCCTGTTGTCAACATGGGACTATTTGTCTGACTGGCCTCCAATCAAACCGCTTCTTAGCAGATCACTTCCAGAGATTGAAAGCCATCAAAGCCGTCGAGCGAAGAGCTTCTTCGTTAAGGTTTACATGGAAGGAATCCCAATTGGGAGGAAACTCGATCTATTCGTGCACGAAAGCTACGAAAGTTTGATAAAAGCTCTTCGACGAATGTTTCGAACTACAATCACCTGTAAGAAGAAGAATCACCAGCATTAACATTTTCAGACTGCTTTGTTCATCCTTCTTTTGCAGATCCTGGGCTGGCTCAAGTTCCTTCCAGCAATGCTCATGTGCTCACCTATGAGGACAAGGAAGGAGATTGGATGATGGTTGGAGATGTTCCATGGGAGTATGTTTAATTCTATCTCTGCATCTTCATCCAACTTTGAAATTTTTTTTTTTTTTTTTTATGTTTGACATTTTATTTTTCTTATTGTTTCTTGTATTATTTTGCATGCAGACTTTTCCTTTCAACTGTTAAAAAGCTAAAGGTAGCAAGGGCTGATAATTGCTGCAAAGAGATATAGTAGAACATTGACCAAACAGAACTACAGCACAAGTTTTTTCTGGTAAAATTTTGAAGAAAAAAAATTACTGTCAAGCAATTTTAATTACTGTTTATTCTTACTCTTCCAAATTGGGATAGCTTTGTTTTTCTAGGCACTTGATTCGTCATTTGTTTCGATAAACATTATCATCTTTGGTAGGTGAATCAAACTGAAAATATCGAATATTTGAGCAGCCTTGCTCGACTTCAAGATCATGTTAAATCTGTTGTTATCGACTGATCTAAAAGCATAAATTATTTTAGCAATTCTTCGCATAAATCTTCATGTCGCAGTAGATTTTGAGTGCCTTTCTAGGTTTATAATGATGAAACAAGTGCCTCTAAAAATAATGAAAATGATTTAGAGCTCATGAAGTGTTTTCTGCAATATTTATCTTTTGAATTTATTTAATAGTAACTTCAATTTATTGATCATATGATATTTTTCCACATGTAGGGCAATCCTCAATTAAAAATATTTTAATTTTACATTTTACATAATTCTCCTAATGATAAATTTATATTATTTCATATTATTCACAATCTATCAAGATTAGTTAGTATCAAGAAAATGAATTGGAGATTTTTCCTTTTTTTTTCTTTTCTTTTTTCTTTCTTTTCCAAAATAATACCATATTTTATTAGTAATGTATCATCATATTATTATATAATAAAAATAACAATAATAATAATTAAGTCTTAATTCTATTAGGTGAGATAGTTACATGAATTTTTTATTTTCATAGCATTTTATCAAGTGAAGGTTACTCTTTATAATTTTTTGGCACAAAATTTTCAGTCTTTTTTTAATTTATTTTATATGGTCAAAACCTAATAATTCAGTTCTCGTTGATATATATATCCAAATTATCTAAGCAAATTCTCTCTAAATTTATTCTAATAGATATATTTATTTTTATCTTATTTTTTTACGTATAAATTCACTTTAGCAATCTCATCTGTGTAAAATTTATTTTATTTATATATTCCTATTTATATAACATCATTAATCTAACTGTTCTCTTGTACAATTTACATTTAAGCCTAAGTATATTTTATCATACATCACTAAATGCATTCTTTCACTTAATTTATCGTACTTGAATTCTATTGATAATATTTTTATTTACTTTACTGTAATTTTGTATGATTGATTCGAAATGTCTAAATTACTTATTCTTTTTAATAATTTGATTACTAATTGTCAATTCCATAATACAAGTGCTTTTATTTTAATTAAAGTTGCACTTCATATGTTTGATTTCAAATCTACCAAGATAAAAAAAATTTAGACTTTGAAGTCTTTCTCTGTAGCTCGAGTTTTATTTTAATCACATCTAATTTTATCAATAAGAAAAATATTATGTATAAAAGCATATATCATGATATCTTTTTTATTAAATGTGTCAAATCAGAATCTCCATATATAATAAATAAGAAGAGAAGTGGATTTAAAGGTGGGCCCTAATAAGTAAATTTCAACTGTAATAGATCAAAATTTCTTAATTAGATATTGTTGTGTATGCTCAAATACTAGTAATAATCTCGTGATATATATTTTTAATAACTTGAATGTAAGTAGTATAAATTTAAAAAAAAAAATCATCAAAGCACTTCCTTTAGAATTTTATTATAAATTTTTTTTAAATTAATAAAAATCAAATGCAGATCTCTTTCTCTTCTTATAGTTTTCTTTTAAACCTCTTAACAAATTAATATCTTCTGTAATAAATCTATTTTCATATATAAAATTAAACTGATTTTATAATAACTGAATACCATGATGAAATTTATTTTTGATCACCCTTTTTTCAAATTTTCAAAGTGTATTTTATTAATTTATTACAAAAATCACTTTTGCGACACTTTTTTATCAATAGTTTTAAAAGTCATTGCTAAAAATATTAAAATGTAAAACATTTGATTCGGTTATTAAAATGTAAAATTTTTGGCAACAATTTTAACAGTTACTTGCTAAACACTTTTAGGAATGATTACAAATGATCAAAAATTTAATTATTGTAATCGCATTTTTGTTCTATTAATATTTTGAAATCTTAATATAAAAAAAATTTGAAATCTAAGTAATATTCCTTTTCCAATTAATTTCTCTAAAGTACAAAGGAATTCAGGATCTGCTTAAATAAAATTACTCTTGTTTCTCTCTCTCAGCACAAGGAAAAATACTTTGGTTCGGAGAGCTCGCCACATCACCATTTCATACACCAATTAAATAGCGATAGCTGGCAGCGAGCGGCCCAGTGCAGTTGGGTTCGGAGATCGATGTGCTTGTTATAGATATAAAAGTGCTTGTTATAAATATAAATGTGTTTGTTATAGATATAAAAGTGCTTGTTATAGGCATAAAGGTGCTTAATTATATATATATATACTTATAACAAGCACATTTATACCAGCCTATAACAAGCACCTTTATACCTATAACAGCTTATAACAAGCACATTTATATTTATAATAAGTACATTTATGCGTATAATAAGCACATTTCTGCCTATAACAGACACTTTTATGTCTAAATGTACTTATTATAATCATAAATGTGCTTAATATAAGCATAAATATATATAACTAAAACCTTTATGCCTATAACAAGCACTTTTATGTCTATAATAAGCACATTTATGTTTATAACAAACACTTTTATACTTATAACAAGCCATCGATCTCCGAACCCAACTGCAGTGGGTCGCTTGCTGCCAGCTATCGCCATTTAATTGGTATATAAAATAGTGATGTGGCGAGCTCTCCGAACCCAAGTACTTTTCCATCACAAGGGGATGGTATTGAGATGAATTTTTGTGAAATTATTTTTTAAAATTATTATTTTTAGAATAAAAAATAACTTTTTAAATTTCAAATTCCAGTTGATTTGAGTGGACAAATTTTTCCTTAATTTTAAGTTAATTTTGAGTTAAATTGATGGTGACTGTAAACCATAATTTTAATTTAAAATAGCATATGCATAATATACAAATATATACATTAAGATATGATATTATAAATTTATCTATATATATTATGTAACTTAATTTATATGTATTAACTATTATAATATATTTATATAAATATAATCTTTTTTTTTAATTTGTAAATATAAATACTTGTGGTATATTGAGTTCATAAATTAATGGGTAAATTATATTTTTTGTTTTAAATTTAAGACATAATATGACGTAAATATATGCATAAATTAAAATTTGTAAATCTGAGTTTTCTCTCTCTTCTCTCTAGGGAGGAGAGAGATAGGATAGAGAGAGAAGGGAGAGGAGAGAGAAGTAAATAATAAATATAATAGTTCGAAGAATTTTTATAATAATAAAATAAAATAAAATATAATTAATATATTACATTAAATGTTAAAATTTTAATATTATATTTTATACTTAAATTTTTTTTTAGTATAATTTACTTTAAATAAGTTCAAAAAAATTATAAATTAATCTTCACTTTTTAGAAACTTCTCTTTGTCTTTTTGAGATTGTAAAAATATTATAATTTTGATCACATTTTGATCACTTTTAAAAATTAATAAAAATTTAAAATTTAATTTTTCATTTATTATTTTTTATTTGAACTAATATGTAAAAATAGAAATATTAATAATAATATTTTAAAATTATGTTTTAAATAATTATAAAATTAAAAAAAAGGACTTTACCCTAGGCCCTAACCGCGGAAGCTGCGTGCGTTCATGCGGCGGCCGCTCGTCCGCTTGCCCACCTGTCGCCTCCATTCCTCTTTCAGGTACCTCCTTCTCCTCTCTCCTCTTCCCTCTCACCCTAGCCACCGACCTCGATCCCAACCAACGCTTGTGCGTCGGATGCACGTCCGCCCCTCCTTCTCCGCTGCCTTCTGCTACAAATTCGTGGTAAGCAAATCCTTGGCAACGTAGTCTTTTCCTCGCCACGGGCATTGCTTATCACGCCTAATCGGCCGCATCACTAATCAATGTACTGATGTTTTGTGGTTATTCTGTTATTCCTATCGCCTTCTATTGCTTCATTCACCGCTCTCACTGGCCTTACATTTTTCCTACTTCCAACCCCTCTCTCTCTCTCGCTTAAACTCTGTTTTTAAGGGTTATTCCTAATCTCAGGGCTCTCACTGCATGCTGCCACCTACAATCTGTTGCTTCAAAGGCATTTCTTCAGCAATCTTTCATATATCTTGTTTCTTTACTTCTTTGAGTCTCTGAATTTGGATCTTAGTCTATAGATTTGATGGATTATAAGGTGAGAAGTTCTAAGATTTTGAGGGCGTTCTAATTGTTTTTTATTCTTGATTGGTTCTTATAGGCATCAAAGGCTGGTTATTTTTTGATTTTTTTTTTGCTTCAAAGGATACATTTTCATATTCTAACTTGCTCTGCATGTTCGTTGATTCATTATGGTTGAACATGTGTCGAATATAAGATTGCTAGCCGTCAAACAATTGCTCCATATGTTTGTTGATTAATCCTGGGTTAAACAGTTTAATTTCGTGCATTATTTGTTGCAATCAATTATTTCTTTGTCATTTGTCCACAGTTACCTACATGGTTATATCAGATAGCAAATTATATTTCCAATAAGCAATTATATCATAGAGGAAAGTATAATGCAAAACAATATTGTGTTTGACAGCCAGCAAAATATAATGTACTGTGCTTTGCTTTTCCTTACCTTGCATTATATTATTACGTGTTTTTCATTATACTTTCCTAGCTGTAAAATTTTTGGGGCAATAAAGCTATAATTGGATAAAGGGGTATCATGTTTCCAAAAAAAGGGGTAAATTTTCTGTCTTGTATTATATTTTGCTCCTGATATAATTGTTGTCTTGCATTATACTTTGCTCTTTGTTGTTCAATTTTTCCAACCCTATTTTCTATGTTACATTGCACTTTGTCCTTTATTTTGCTGCTAAAATATACGTTGAATTCAATTTGTTTAGATGTTTTTTAATATGTCTCACATATTGTTGTTTGAGCTGATTGAATATGCTCTTTTTTCACATTTGCTTGTGATTTTTTTTCTTATTCTCTATGTTGTTGTAAATGTGTTTATATTATATTAGAGACACTATATCAGTGACAAGAGTTGGATGTCCCGTCCATGATTGAATCACAAATACATAAATGGGATTATTATTATTATTATTATTGAGTTTGCCTTTTATAGATCTACAGCATTTGGAAAAATTATGTCCATGTAAATCTTGTATTAATAGGTATAGAACATATGAAGAAGTAAATGACCACTTAGTATTAAAGGGTGGTGGGTATATAATATGGAATTGGCATGGGGAGGATTGTGCTCCATTACCTACAGAGCATAATCATGAAAGCATGGATGGAGTGGTAAATTTTGATGACATTTCACATGATAAGTTAAATGAACTTGGGAGGGATAACTTAGAAAGTTTATTTGTTCATACTTTTGCCTCTTAAGCTCAAGCAAGTCAAACAAT
The DNA here is from genome assembly GCA_002786265.1 of Apostasia shenzhenica. Lineage (NCBI taxonomy): Eukaryota > Viridiplantae > Streptophyta > Magnoliopsida > Asparagales > Orchidaceae > Apostasia > Apostasia shenzhenica. The sequence continues at coordinate 852,764 of KZ451890.1, forward strand.
AAAGGGTTTTGAGGGTTTTGAAAAATTGTCCCATGCACAGAATTGCAAGAACCCATCTAAAGAATATTATGAGTTTTCAAAGTTGATGGAAGATATTGAGACAAAGTTGTATCCTGGGTGTAAGATTTTCTCAAAAATATCATTCATTTTGAATTTATACTATATCCAATGCTTGAACGCTTGGACATCAAAGTTATTTGTTATGTTGCTAGAATTACTAACTGAAGCATTTCCTAAAGTTAAGAATGTTTATATATATCTCATGTATATGTTAACTATAGGCTTTTTTTGTCATCTTAAAAGAATATGTGGGTTATAAAGCTCACGCAAAAGGCTCATTGCTGAAGGTTATACTTCTGAAATAGAAATTTCATTTTGTTCTGAATATTTAGACCGGAATGATTATGCTATATCCAATAAGCATGATCATAATCTTTTGGATGTAGGTCAATCATGATATTTATTTGACAGTGTTGGTAGCCCAATTGGTAAATACGACATTTTTTTCTTAGATGAGAAGTCTCTTGTTCAGGCACATTGATTTATTCTAAGATACTGTGACCAAATTAAATCTTCCGCAGGTAGGTTAATTACTTTTTTTTCTTATATAAAATTGCTTATACTAATCAGATATTTCTATTCCATGCTTCAAAATTTATAAAGAGTTTATAAATAGTGAGGAGAGGAAAAGGTCCCTACATGCACCTTTTTCGTTGTGATGTTAAGAAACTCATAAATGAAAATTTTCACGTGTAGTTATACGCAAAGGTAAAGCAAGCATGCTTAGATGTAGTTGGCATTTATGTACTGTTACTAATTAATGTGCTTATTTAGTATAGGTTGCCAATACTAATTATCTGATTATCTCAGATGAAATTAAAACTCTTGCTAGAGGTCCCCATTTAAATTTCACTCCCTTGTGACAAAAATAATAAGACCCAAAATTATGGTGGTGTTGTAAATACTACAGAAATATGCAGAGTTAAGCTATTTTGAGTTACAGGATATTGTTGGGTTAAACTACTATGGAACTTTTAAATGTCATTCGATAAGTTCTTATTTCCCTGGGCACAAATCAGAGCTCAGTTAAATGATTCAGAATTAATATATGCATTTACTTCCACAAGTAAAACAATTCTCTCAAAACTAGCATTGCCCCATATCTTTGAGACCTTCGTTAGCCACGGGTGCATATTATATCATTTCACTTCCTGGCTAAAATTATTAAGAGATATTCCCGGGTGAAAATGAAAGAGAAAATCATTGCCCATTATTTTAAAGAGAAAATAATTTGACTGATTTGGATAGAAGAAATTTAATGCTTACCCACAAACTAAATAATGGCCACATTTGTGGTTTCTTTAATCAACTTCTTGCATGAAAGAACGGTCTTCTTCAAATATTCTCTGCAAAGAAGACAATGAAATTACAGGACAAAAAGTTAGCCCAAATCCTGCAACTTCAACCCACCACCATTGAATGGTACTCCTAAAAGAAAACTATTGATAACAAATAGAAATTCAGATACCGGAAATACCTTGTCGGAAATCACCTTGAGTTTCCCACCGCCGGCTTTCCTGATACCGACAAACATGTCTCGTCGAATCGCATTGGAAGCACTGAATACCCTCATAGTCAATGTGTTCACTGATTAGATTCACCCTTCCTGCGTCCACGCGGCATCATCATTAGGACTCCAACTTATACCCTAAATCACCCAATCTTACTGGGAGAACCGAACTAGGAGCTCAGGCAAGGAGTTGTGGTTCCCCGCCGAAGACCCCGACAAGCTTGGCTCAAGTGTATGGAACCGTTGTTGTGCCTCCTCGAATGGCGAGCCCTCAGCGTATACGGCTCAAGCGAGGAGAAGACTGGAACAAGAGTCCCACGTGCGGCATTGCAGATAACTGAAAACGAAAGGAGGGTCTCAACCTTCACGTTTCGAGCTGCCGATCACAACCTTCAAGATTGAGAATTGGAAGAAGGGAACAGTCGCGGATCATAAAAGGGAAGAACATACCTGTACTTAGCGAGAAATAATCTGCGAGGATTTTCGGTGGAAAAATGAACTAAAAGAAGCTCTAACGTCCAATCAAACCTGACCACGCTTCTATAATAGCGATGACTTCTTATTTTGAAATTTTAAATATATAAAGAAATTTTATGAACGGTCGCGTGGAAAGTTTTATACCGGACCACGAATTTGAGTTTATAATATTTAGATTCCTAAGCTTGTCTGACTATTGCCCAATGGTCTTTCCTCAATTGCACCATCAAAATTACCGAAACAAATAAATTATCCTCAGCATATTAATTAAACCGCCTTATTTTACTATTCATGAATCTTTTTCCTCACTTGAGTAGCTTGATATTTGATCTCACTCAAGCCAATCATTAATTCCACCTCTATAATCAACATTATTGATTCCATCACTAACAATATAACATCGACTGGCATTTCTGATGAAATGTTCATCGTCATCCACTGAGTGCTCAGGTGTGTCGGCATTCCTATACGTTCTCTCATCATCAATTCTTATGTCTTGCATAGTAATTTTGGCAACCTAACATAATTTGTTTTTTGCAACCTAAACATCTTAGTATAAATTTGAGCAAAGTTTTTATTAGCTTTCTCTATGGTTAAATATTTACTATTTTCCATTAAGTTTTAACTTATTTTCACCTGAGATATGCTATCTATTACTTAAAATATATAATTGATAGTGATTTTTTCTATATTATGTCATTGACGTGATTGATAATGTGGATCTCGATTGATATGTAATTTTGGATTTTTAAGATATCCTTTGAGTGACGCAATTTCAGGAGAAGTTATTTATTTTGAATTAGTGATGAATATTTTAAAGAAGTTGTGTTAATATATATATATCTTACTCGATTTTAGGTTAGTGCTTCATTTTTTATGAACTAATATAAAATTGCACTAGCCTTTTATTCTTAATATAATTGGAAGAAGGTTGCTAACAATCTGAGTTAATTCAATCTTAGCTTAAAATTAAATTAAATAGTTTCGACTCGATTTCGATCGGATCCAAAATATGAGCAAGAAGAGTTGGATCTAAGTTAGGCCTGATTCGTTTATTATTAACTCAAGTTCAATCCGAGCCAAAGTTGACTTAGCCTTCGATCAATTTTTGATCTTTTAGTTAAAATTTTAGATATAAATGTCTTTATCTTTTCAATCAAATTAAATGATACTGTTCATCGCAATCTAATAATTAAAAATAGAAATAAAAAATTAAACTAAGATCAATAGAATTTAAACAAAAGTCGTAAAAATATTATAATATAGTCATTCATCAAGTTATCCCTAAAAAAATAATTTATTGAAATAAATCATATATATAATACAATTTATTTATAAATTATTTTTTTAAATTATCCAATTTTAAGCTAGCTTGATCCGATCCTACATTGACCAAAATTTGATTGATAAAAATTTTGCGTCACAAAAACAGCTTGTTAGTCAGTTCATTTTGATTTAGTCAATTTTAATTTGATTTGAAATTTTATTCAACATTTGATTGATTTTCAAGTTTCAAGCCAAATTAATGGCCTTAATTGGAAGTTATCTTTTGATTAGCTATAGTACTCAATAATAAAAAAAAACTGCAGTACTTAGGCAAAGCGCATTATGTGATCATGCAACCACTAGTATTAATTTTAAGGTTAATAGAAATTAGGCCTTTTTAGTATGAGCTATGTGCAATTAGATCCTTCAAATTTTCAAATTAACTAAGTTGGTCCATACGAGTGTCGGTATTTTGACCTTCCAGTTTCCCTATAGTATGGAGGTAAGTACTTTGATATTTAATATACACTCGACTCCGCAACTATCTTCTTAAGAGGTCTTCAATGTGGTGGTGAATCTTTCTGCTTTGTATTATTTTTTCATATAATGAAGTGTTTCAAAGCCGCCACCAATTAGCACTATGGTTTTTTTGTTTTCGTAATTTTCACATAAAATTTAGTGTCATTTTCCCCTTTTTAATCATCTTTTCGATCTGTCTATGAGATTTGAGCATTAACAAGTATCCTGTAGTCGACCACACTCAATCTTCAAGCATTCGAGATCTCTTTTAATATCTTTCAGATTTTGTACAGTTTTATCAACCATTCAGATGCTTTACTGAGAATCAATTATGAACTTGTTAATTCTTAAAATTTGAGAAGTTTAAATAAATTTATTGCATGATTTCATATAGCTACACGTAGGTACGTGATTTCATGATTTCGTTATAGCTTATAACTTTTGTCGATCTAGCACGTGACGCGCATGTTGCGTATATAAAAACGAAAACGCTGTGCCCTAATAAATTGATCAATGGTAAATTACGAGTTTAGTCATTAAATTATCTAGTAGATTAAATTCACAATCTACTGAATTATTCAATAATTTAGGAACATAATTTATTATTCATCAATTTAGTACAACGTTCTATCCAAAATTAAAATTAAAATGTGCAGCAAAGTTACATATAGAAAATAACGTTAGTGATGATCCCTGTACAAATATGAAATTTAGTCGGAATAAATTTTGTATATGGATATTATAAAATTACGATTTATACCAAAAAATTGAAATCAAAACTGATTAAATTTGGTCAGTTTGATTTGATTTCGAATATGTTAGTTTGATTAATGGTTTAGTCATTAGATTTTTTGGTAAATAGTTTGAGTTCGACTTTTTATATTTAAAAATCGAACCAACATGATTAACAAAATATCATATACTATAAATATTCATTAATTTTTTTTTTGTAGTTATGATATTTACTTTTTTGGATCATGTTCTCTTATAGTTTGTGTAGTAACATTATATTATATTATTTTAAGATTTGTGAGTTTTTTAAAATAATTAATTAAATAAAAAAATTATGATTTTTAAAGAACTGAACTAATCGGATTTAATTTAATTAGTTTAGTTTTTAATTTATAGTTTTATTTAATTACTTTAGTTCTTTAAATTTTAAAATCAACTTTAATTTTTAATGAAATCGATGACACTAATTGAATGATCATCTTTGTTTTATATAAATTTTTTTTTTCTGGATATTGATTTATATAAATTTAAATTGATCTTACTTAGTGGTATAAAAGTTTAATTTATTGTTGTTATACCATTTATACAGGTCCTCTCTCAAAAATTCAGTTTTTTGTTTTAATCGAAGAGTTAAGATTTACAATGACAAGGCTTCCCGCAATCTGCTTTTTGTCCTAATTCATCTCTTCTTCCCACCTTCCTGCAACTGGTATGTTAATAATGCTGTAAGGCTTCTCCTTCCCTCGCAGGCCAGTAGGCAGGTGATTTACTTGAAATCCAGCAAAGGATGAGGGGAGGAACCATCCAGATCAATTGGCATGACACGAAACCAATTCTAACCCTAGATTGCCATTCCCTGACTGGAACCCTAGCCACCGGAGGCAGCGACAACGATATTAAGGTGCACATTTATCCTTTTATACAAATTCTTTTGATTTCTTTTGTGCTCGAGTGAATTTTCGGCCATTATTAATTGATACAGAAAAGTCATTGGGGAAGCAACGATTTGTCAATTTCTTGATTTATGTGCAACAACTGTTACAAGGATGCTTTCTACGCATAATGAAGTAAATTTTGATTGAGGGCAGGATAAGCTCAGTGGAGCTCTTCTTGAAATTTGGCCATAGCCTATGATACTATAACAGTAAAACAAAATACATCAAATACAAAAAGTTCGATCCTCATCGAGAATTGCACAAAAATCGGATGGGAGGGATGTCCTTGCGCCAATTAACATCATCTAAAGAGGAAAAATAAGCTACAAATCTGCCGCTTGTGCTGGATTCGCCTTCGTCGAGGAAACCTGCAAAGAATATGTTAGTACAAAAGAATTCCCTGCTGTTACCAGCAGGTTTGGGTTTTTTTGGTGGGATTCGCTTACCTTCTTCGAGCCAGTGGGGTGAACTTTCTGTTCTAGGGAATGAGGAATGCTCATACGCTCTAAGGGCTTGTTTGGCAAAGCCCTAAAAATGGGCCAAGCAATAAAATAATAATATTTTAAATTTATTATAAATTTTAATAATTTTATTTCACATCCAACACAAATTTCAACCTTAAAAATCAACTTTATTTCACATCCAACACAAATTTCAACCTTAAAATCAACTTTATTTCACATCCTACATTCCTCCCAATATTAAAATAAATTTCTTTCCAATCAACTCTATAAAATAAAATATTTTTTTTCCTTACCCAAATTTATCCTCCAACCAAACAAGCCTTAAAGGTTTGTTTGGTAGTTAAAATGAAGTGGCTTCAACTCTTTTGAAATTGATTCATTTAAGTGAATCCACCAAACACTTTTTTTTTTGTAAGATGAAGCTGAATCTAAAATATTGGCTTAAAACTATTTTAAAGTTATGAAGTCGAAACTATCTACAACTTAGATTCAAGTGAAGCCTCTTCGCTTATCCAAAGCGACTTCAAGCTCTAAATCCGATTCTACTTATTCTGATGCCAAACTCGCTACCAAACATGCTCTAAAGAGTTGACTTTTACATTGATGTTTAGTTTGGTAATGCAATTGCACTTACTTCAATCTTAAATTTTGAGGTTAAACTTATGTGGTCATAGTATTTCATGTTGGATTGTGGATCATGATGCCTTTAGGGATTAAACCCATGTCCATAATCCTAATTAGAAGAGCCCGGGTTTTTGTTGAGCAGGATTAATGTTTGGGATCCCATAATTGTGAACACATGGTGCTGGATGAAAGCACTTGACAAACAATATGATTTCCATGTAAGCACCATAAAATTTTGTCTTAGTAATATGTCAAGCTCCAGTGTCGTATTGCTCACTGCAGCATGAAGACAGATGTAGAAGAGTTCAACTGCACTACATCCTATGGTAGTTGGAAGCCGAGCTTAATATTTTCCATGCTGTAATGATGTTGGGCATGAGAAACAATAGAGGGCTGGGGATCACATGAGATGAAACATTGGCTTTGTGGTGCTTATTAATTGTCATAGTAAGTGGATAAGTATAATTCTATCTTATTAAGTAGATGATAATTGTATCTACTTATGAAATATACCTGAAGTCATGGGGTAAAAGTGAAAGAAAAACTTCAAAAAAAAGGTTAAAGAAAAACTAACCATTCATTCTAAAGAACTAAAGTTGATTTTAGTGAACAGAAAAAGTGATGCAAGTAAATGTTTTTTAATCTATGTTGATGATAGGAGATTCGTAGCTGCAACTACTTCAACTTTCCTAAGAAACTTGTTCTGTTGATTTACATAGATAATTCCTGGAAAAGTATTTCAGGTTGAATGTCATTTCAACATTTACCTTGATCATAATGTTTCTTCTTCATTCCACATTCATATACCATTACACTTGGTAATTGGGATATGACATGAAATTCTATAACTAGATCGGGGGTGTTCATGATAACTTTGTCTCGTGGTCATAATATCTTCTTCTCATCCTCTTCCTTAAATTTTTAAGGGAAATTTACGTATGTCACCCATAAAGTTGATCTTTTTATTCATTTTACCCTAAAAGTTAGATATTTATTTTTATCACCTTATATTTTGAATGCATAATTACAAACATTATCCCTTTCATCAAATTGGGAGAAATCTAGTCATTCATCTTGTTAAAGGAGATAAAAATTCAACTATTTATCATTATAAGAGGGTGATGCTTGTAATTACATATTCAAAATATGAGGTGACAAGTGTAAATATCTAACTTTGGGGGTGAAATTACTTAAAAGTTTAACTTTAGGAGTGACATATATAAATTTTCCAATTTTTAAACAATTGATGCCTTAATCTTTTAATATATTAGCATAATGTCATTCTTTTTCTCTTTTCATTGATTCATTAAATCATTTATTCTATGATTTGCATGCAGCTTTGGGTAATAACACCAAGTGAATCACTCAAGAAACCTCCAACTGCAACCTATCAAAGGAGCCTCACTTACCACAGTTCAACAATAAATGCTCTACGTTTCTCTCAATCCGGTGAGCTTCTTAGCTTATAATTTTTATTTTGTGCCATTCTCTTGCTTTTCGTAGTTGAACTCCAAAAATGAGGACAACATACTAAGCTTAATACTAAACTAGTTGCGGATGCCTACATGGGTGTCTCTTGCTATTCAACTTTATTTATAGTAATGGTCTATGTGAGCACCAATGATTCAAGGTCGTTTAATGATCATATCCATCTAGCCCTTGGCTGATTAATAGGAGAGAAATCAATCATAAGAAGTGAAATGTTTATGCTGGCTATCAACCTAGTGTGGTCCGCGTCCTCTAAGCATGAGAGTGGAATAATTGAGCATGGCAATGGTGCAGTTGCTTTTTGAGACTTCTTAGGAAATTGATAATTGGCATTGAGTGTTTTTTTGTATTCTTGTCTTTGTGCAGCTTGTCTAATGTTTTGCATGACCTTTTTGTTTTTTGTTTTAACTGATATGTGCGAATATTTATGCATTAGAAGTTTTTGAAGAGCAGATGTAATTTCACACACAAAATAGTTTAAAATCACTCTTAAAAATCTCCAACCAAGAGAGGTTTGGCAAATCACAAGCAAAAACGACAAAAACAAACATGTACAAGAAAAGCAATGCATGTTCGTAGCAACACTCTAATGGCATAAGGTAGGCTGAACAACAGCTTTATATACAACAAAAGTGCAAAATCATTTTCCTTGTTTATAAGAAAAGAGTTGCTCTGCTACTGCCAGTCTTTATTTCTTCATCACTGAGCTTTGGAAGGCTTTGGCTGGTTTTCCGACGTTAGCTCTATTTTTTTTACCGTGCCTTCTGTCATGTTGATCGCGGTGTCTGTCAAGGTCGGCCCTGGAATCAAAATGATTTCCTCAACTGTTGCATTCCATATGGAAATTTAAGTGGATTTTGTTGTGCGAGGAGAAACAGACCTTGTAAAATATATTCGTCTGTTCTGATGTCTGTGCACTTGATGCACAAAATCTCGCCAATTTGTATAAAGGAATCCTTTCTTCTGCTGGATCATTTTCTTCTGGATCGTTTTTGGCTTCTCCTTCGCCATTATTGACCATTAAATCTCGATTTCACAGTGGCAGAAAGAGAGAGGATTGAGGAATGCTTCTTGATTGCTGCCGCACGCAGATATGAGAAGAAAGATTTTACACAGCCTTTTTGTTTCTATCATTGTAATTATTGATTTTTGAGCTTTTATTTTCATATTTTTAAGAATCATTTCGTTATGAAACAACAATAATAAATAATAAACCAAGTCTTTATCTTAGTACATGAGGTTAGTTACATGAATTTTTTATTTCTATTACACTCTATCAAATAATAAATCTCCATTTAACTCTAAATATGTAAGATCACTTCTTATAGTTTTTAGCCATATCTTTTTTGGCTTCCTCTTCCTCTTTTTACATGAGTAAAATCCAATAATTCAGTTTTTCTTATTGAAGTTGCTATCGTTCTACAATTTATATATCCAAACCATCTAAGTCGATTCTTTCTAAGCTTATCTTTAATTGATATACTCATTTCTCATATTGCCTTTTCATATGTACCTACCCATCTACTTTAACATTTTCATTTCTATGATGCCCATCTTATTTATGTGTTTTTATTTTGTAGGCCAGCATTCAGCAGCATATAACATTGCTGATCTAACAACTGTTCTATAAAATTTACTTTTAAGTTTAAGTGAAAAGTTTCTATCACACAATATGCTAAATTTATTCCTTCACTTCATCCATCTTGCTTAGATCTCGCTAATAACATCACTATTTATTTTACAATTATTCTTAAGATTGTTCAAAGATATTTAAATTATTTATTTTTCTTGATAACTTATCATCAATTATCATCTCTCCACTATAAGTGCTTCTTTCCTAGACCTTTGGGAAGAGGTTCGGCATGTCCCACGAGGTTCATTCTCTAGTGTTTTGATCAATTGCTGACTTATCTTGATTATCTGAGCTCAAGCTAATTCTAGTCTAAAACAAATCTTACCCATGTTAGGCTTCCTCTAGTTTAACTCGAGCCTTTTATAGTCTATATATTAAATTTTTTATTTGCTAAGACAAGAATCTTTAAATTCTTATGTATTTCTTCGTAACTCAAGTTTTTCTTTAGCACTATTTTTAGTCTTATCAACGAGGAGAATATCATCTGCAAAAATCATGCACCAAGGCACTTCTTGAATGTATCTAGCCAAAACATTCATAAGCAATGGAAAGAGATGTGTACTTAAAGCTAAATCTTGATGTAACTCAACTAAAGTAGAAAAATTCTTAGTCAAATTCTTTTATATTTGAACACATGTAACAGCTCTTTTGTTCATGTTCTGATAACGTTAATAGAAGTAGTGCTAACCCCTTTCTTTTTTAAAACTCTCCAGAGCATTCCTCTTGAGACTTTATCGTAAGCTTTTTATAAATCAATAAAAATTAAATGCAGATCTTCTTTTTTCTTCCTAAATATCTCCATTAAACCTCTCAATAAATGAATAGCTTCTATAGTAGATCTGTCAAGCATAAAATTATATTAATTTTGTGATACCCTAGTATTACAATATAATCTATGTTTAATTACCCTCTCTCAAAGTTTCAAAGTATGGCTCTTAACTTAATTTTTTTTATAGATAGCACAATCTTGTACATCGCCTTTATTTTTATTAGTTTTAAAACAACAATAATAATAAATTAATCAAGGAATAAAGTATGTGATACAGATGGGACAATGAATGAACAATGTACCATGAAACATTGGATTTGTAGGAAAGGAGATCCAAGAGTGGTACAAGATGAATTTTATATGCTCAAAGCTGTATCAGATGATTTCCTTGAGTGCTCAAAAGGTGAGAAAAATTGGATTAAAGCATTGATGATGATGGTGTATTGGAACAATTTATGCTGACGCTTTATAAAAGGTTCTGACTTTGCATCTGATGGGTTCCATGTAGGTTTTATTCCATTTTTCATTGTTATTTTCTTTGTTGACCACCGTCTTTAATGAAAGATCAGTGCTCGAGATGAAGCACTGACCAATTTTAGATAGATATGAGAATAGCTTATCTTTTTTTAGGTCCAGAAGTCATGCTTGTTACACAGCTTGATGGAACTTGTCCTACCAAATTAAAACTGCTTTTAAGAATTGTAGAACTTATTTCTACGTTTCACTTTTAGGAATATGTAGCCTCAACGATATTTTCAAGTCCATTTTGGTTAATTTCCATTCATATGAGTATGCAATATGAGAAATATTTTGCCTCAATGCCTTTTTTGGCATTGATTCTCTATTAGCATTGATTCTCTATTACTTATTCCTGTGAGATTCCTTCTTTCATTCCTTAAAATTTTGTACCTTTCTGCTTGTTTGCAAAACATAATATTTCCTTTTTATGCATATTCCAGACCACTAGGTTTAGATTTATAAAATTAATTAAATGTATTCATGGCATTATCTCTGAGAGCTTAATAAGGACAAACCGTAAAAATGTTATTTTTTCTAAAGAAAACGTCAAATACTTTTATTTGCAACAAAAACATGTATTCGTATTAAAGAGGTGTTGATTTGTTTTGTTAAGGTACTATTGCTGTTGATACTATTATATTCCATGTATTGCAATAGAGGAAGTAGTTTTTTTATTTACTGAGAGGTTGTGGCTAGAGTCCGGGACTTTTTCTTCTTAGACAGTTGTAAGCCTGCAATCAGGGACTTTTTCCTCCTAGACAGTTATAAGCCTGCAATCAGTGAAAGGTAAACCTTTTAGCTTGTGCATCTTTTCTTTTACCCTTTTTGAATAATAATACGCTGTGCTATATTTGCTTCTTGAGCTCCAATACTTGAATGAAATTGAAGATATCCAGTATCAGTTTGAATTTGGCATTGGAAAGACAATTGGGTTTGACTCATGCTACATTATACTTTGTAGATTAACTGGATGAGGAGGTAGTTTATTTTGATAGGCTACTAGGAATGAGCAATGTAGCAATACCTTTTATTTTCAATCCAGGAGAGGATTCATTTGTCAATTTTTCTGTTGTATGATGACACTTCCCCTGAACAATGGTACAGCTAAACTTGGTTTTAATGACTAAATTTAACAACTTTAGTTTCTCATTCTTTTATCTTAAAAGATAATAATGTTTTCTCTCTTTTGCAGGGGAACTCCTTGCCTCTGGTGCTGACGGTATGCCCTTTTGATGATTTTGTTATTGTTGTTAATTTAAATGAATGTTGTTATCATATTTATATTATGTAGATGAAACCTACCCTATATATTCAGCTATAAAGTTAGTATTGACACGAATTAGACGTGTGTAGAATGACAGTTTTCTGTACATTCAGGAGGTGAGCTTGTCATATGGAAGTGGCAATCAACCAATGACAGTTCGGCTTGGAAAGTACTCAAGACATTATTGTAAGCTCAGTGCCTCTGGATATTTTAATTTAGAATTTAAAATATCGTTTTATGCCCTTGGACTGGTCCTGTTGGAGCAGATATCATCACAAGGATGTTCTTGATCTTCAATGGTCTCCAGATGGCGGATATCTTATAACTGGATCCGTTGATAACACTTGCATAATATGGGACGTGAACAAAGGTCTGTTAATAAGTAATGGACCAATTTTCTGAATGACAATTAAGTATTGCTTACACTGTAACTTTGTCATCATTCCTGCTCCAGGTTCTGTCCATCAGATTTTGGATGCTCATTTGCATTATGTTCAGGGTGTTGCTTGGGATCCATTGGGTAGCTATGTTGCTTCCATAAGTTCAGATAGAACTTGCCGTATCTATGTAAATAAGCCTGTTCGTGAACACAAGGGTTATGAGAAAATTAACTATGTTTGTCAACATGTGTTGACAAAGTTGGAGGTACAGAATCCAGATGATTCTAAGGTATGTCGATCATCTCAAGTTAGTTTTTTTAAATATATTTTTCTATAACTTACAAATGGTGTGAAATTACCTATTCTACCTCTTGTTAGGTTCTGTTGGGGAAAAATTCTTTATTTCATGATGAAACTCTAAATTCCTTTTTTAGGAGATTGTCTTGGTCACCTGATGGATCATTTTTACTAGTTCCAGCAGGTATGAGCTAAACAAGCCTAGTTTCTCCTGTCATTATCGTCTCATCACAAACTCGGTGCACAACTTCTTTAGTGTGAGTTGTATTAATTGTGGCAGGCTCAGCCTCTTAATTTTTGAAATGCTCTTTCACTGGGCTTATTTTTATTTTCGTTGCTTATTTTTAATAAAGAGAGCTTATTGTCTTTTAGGTCATAGATAGTTGCTCAGTAATATAAAATATGTAGCTACATACACTACACCATGATCTTTGGGATGTCCATTTGTCTATTGAAATGAACCAAACCGTAAAGCTTGATTTTCCATATAAAACTCAGCAAACTTTGATTCGCAACATCTAAAAGTTGCTATGTAAAACTGAAAGTTGTAAAGATGCATTTATTGAATATCATACAGTATTTCTCTACTGAATCTTGATTGAATTTCTTCTTTGAACTTTTAATGTTTCTTTGCATTCATAGTGTTTGTTTTGGTGTAATTTGAGTTAATACAGAGAATCAAACATAATTAGTTTCAGTCCAGTCAAATGAATGTGTCCTGGCGCAACTCTACTTTTATATCCCCAAAATGCTTCCAGTTTGATCCTCGAATTAACATCCCTTACTGCCTTATTTGCTTTCTTCTGGGACAAATCTTACCTATTACCTAATGTTGCATAGTTTAACATGCATAATGTTGCTGGGACTTGATGCATTCAAATAGTTGCAAGCCTAAGTTTATTTGGAGCTAGAAGATAACCCTTACGTGATATTTATGTTTTATTTGGTATTGACTTAGTGAAACCTTGATTTTTAAGATTTAGAGCTAGTTAAATTTCTGTGAGTTTTGGGGATTCGTCAAGCTTCAATGATTCAAGTGATTTTTTGGAATGGGCCTTCATTAAGCTCGAAGACTGGGGATTGAAGGACTGACCTTAGTTACTGCCATCACCAAACATTCATTTTAGGAATGGTGTGAACAATTTTGTGGGAGTTCTAAATGGCTTTTTTTTTTGTTTGAACGTTTAAATGGCATTTCGTTGCTATATTTTCTTGCAGCACTTTATGCTGTTCAAAGTAACTGATTGGAAACTGCCTCTTGTAGCTCTTTTACTGCTTTGGCACACAATCCAACATTGGGCTGTATAATAATCACTTGCTAGTGCACATGCTGGAAATGACTTACCAGCCAATGTGCTAATTGATTCATTAAATTGTAGAATAGTGCCTTTTAGATTTAGTGCAACATTTGATGGGGTAACTCTTTCTAATGCTTTTTCTTATAAACTCTCTCTGATGTGGACATGTCTATTAATCTCATGTAGTTGCTTTTACTTCATGTCCTTGTTGGTTTGAGTTCATCCTCAACAACTGTTTTGGACAATTTATGGAGGCATAACAAATGAAACAAGTTGTGTAATTTGGTCTTCTAAGATCTTAGGAAAAAAACATACAACGTTTTTAATCTGTAATTCCTTTGTCAACATTATTAGTTGTCTGCACAAAGGGGCTTTGTTAATCTGTTGGGCAACTCTCTTACGACGTCAATAGAAATACCGTTTCTCTTTTTCTGATTTTGCTCTTTTGACATGGATAATGCTTTTACTCATCAATGTTTCTATTGATTAACTTATCTGCAGTTTTATTTTCATAACTTTCACTTTTTCCTCCAGGTACATGGAAATATACACATGGATCTGATCTAGTCAATACTGCATATATTATCTCAAGGAAGGATCTTTCAAGGTAAAATTTCATATCTTTGTTGCAGGACAAATCTTTTATGAGATTCATTTTTAGAAAAAAGGAAAGGAACCTTTGTGCTCATTAGGTGGCAGTATAGTTGTTGCTCTTGGGCATAGAAGTTGTCTGTAAGGTTAGGTTGGGTAGAATGATCCCTTTTTGTGTTTGATGCACAACAAAGTTAGTTTGTTATATTGAACTTTATATATGATGTGAGATAAAATTGGTTATATG
>KZ451890.1:875990-897553 GCA_002786265.1 Apostasia shenzhenica
CTTTAAAACCAGAGTCATTTTTGCAAAATGCACATATTTATGCATTGAGCCTTTGCTCTTCTCAAAACTTACAATTATACAGTAACACATGCTAGAAGTATTTTTTGTTTTATCTTGGCCCAACTGTTCTCTCATTATACTTATTCTATTCTGAGTTATTTTAATTGTTTATGTTATCCTCTCTATTTGATGATATGCATTTATCCATCCATCCATCTATGGAGTTTTTGTCATCGTAATGTTATCCTCTTTGATTTTTCTTTTACCTAATTAGCCAATTTAACTCAGTATTAGGTTGAGCTTCTCCTAATTACTTATGTTGTCTTTTTCCTTATCTCATTTGGAGAACACTCTTTTTTATAATATAGGAGTTATGTACAATTAGGAAACTAGTAAAATGAATGAAGATCCTCGTTTACTGTGCTTGTCCTAATACTCAGTAATGTTATTCTCCTTTATATGTATATATAGGAGGTTATAGAAGGAAAATATAAAGAATTTTAAGGATTTTCTTATATATTCTCTAACACAATCTCTCAAGCTGGAGCATATATTTTATATAGATCTAGCTTGTACAGAGTATAAAACAAATCGAGTAAGCCCTAAAGCCTTATTAAAGTTGTCTGCCAGTTGATCCACAATTCCAATGAGCTGTGACAATATTCATTGATTACACAGTTTCCTTGATGAAGCAACAGTCAAATCTCTTCCCCAACAAAAAAAAACAATCAATTCTTAACATTTTTAGTGTGTTTGTGAATAGGATTACTAACAAGTAAATAGCAGCCATACTGTCACAATGCATCACATTAGGAAGGTCAAACTATTTGCCGCTCACAACTAGATATTCCACCTAGACTGTTCCAGTATTCAATGGTAGTTTGCAATTCACCGTCACTCATCCCATGACTAAGGCGATTGTCGACATGTTTAACACGTCCATAGGAGGGGTTATGCGATAAAATTGAGAAAGAAATGCTGGTTTTGGAGAGACGATGAGAGTTGATTGTTTGAGGTGATTTCATTGAATTCTTAATCATGAGATTGTAAAGAAGACAGAGCTGACACCAAGGAGGTTAGGATGTGTATGAGCGGAGGTTGGTATCTAAAGTCTAGAAGGGAGCAGAGGTGCGGCACTCCTTCATTCTGGTTGTGTGGGAGGTACCTCACACCTACATATACTTAGTTTTTAGATTTTTTTATCTTGGTTTCTTGACCCCCTTATGTCACCCTAACTTCAGCTCCATTGGAACAGTGAAATGATACTGGCGACAATGACATGCTGTGTTTTCCATGTTACACAAAATGCAACTTACTAGGTTGTCTGAGAGTTCTATTTTTTCAATAACATATTAATGTTGATTCATACTGCGGTAATAAAATCTTATCGAATCCTTCATTTTGTTCTAAAGTCAATGCCTTTAATACTAAGCTCATTTTCCGAGATATGGGTATCACATTCATATACCTTTTGTTTCAAACTTTCACGAGATGCTAAATAAGTAGGTTTGTGCGTTTGTGCATGCATTACAGCTTGCAATCTTGCAGGCCAGCTGTTCAACTTCCGGGGGCCGGCAAACCTATTGTGGCCGTACGATTCTGCCCTGTTTTTTTCCAACTTAGAGGATCAAACTCAGGTATCACTTTCAACTGTGCTTTCTGCACTTGTGATCTTCTAATGGTAACTAAACTGCTATTTATAATCTTAGTAGATGGGTTCTTCAAACTCCCCTACAGAGTTGTTTTTGCTGTGGCATCATTAAATTCTCTTTACATATATGATTCTGAAGGTGCTCCTCCAATAGCCATACTAGCTGGGCTTCATTATGCAGCTATTACAGATATTGCATGGTAAGTATCTTGCAATATCTTACTACATACTTCCTGAAATAGTGATTAACAATATTGTGTTGCATCTTAAGTTCATTAAATTATTCATACAGAGCACCCATACTTTGACAACTCTCTCTCTCTCTAACCAGGTCTCCAGACGCTAAATATCTTTCATTGTCTTCTCAAGATGGTTACTGTTCTATTGTAGAGTTTGAGAATGATGAACTTGGTGTACCAATATCTGTTTTAGGTATGTCAACAATTGTTTCAGTTTCCAATCATTAATATATACATTTTCAAGAAATATCCCTGTTTAGAACTATGTAATAGGGCGTAATACTTTTAGGAGAGACAGAGTAGTACTAGAGTATGTTTTCATGACCTGTGCTTTCTGCCTAATTGACCCTTCGCTTTTCCTCTATTTTCTATTTTTTCTCTTTCTGCTTGATATATTAAATTTAAGCCCTACGGTAGTTAGGCTTCCATTTTCAATCATTTGATAGTTGAATGTATTTGAGTCACTACCACTTCCAGATGGCGACGCACCACTTTGTGCTGATATACTTATGTGAACGTGCCCAAGAAATCTGTAGTATTAATCATCGTTCTAAGCAAACCGATATTATTGCAGTCTTTTGGATGGGTTATAACTTGTCCTTGACTTCAGTTTAGACCAACTTTTTGTCTTTTTATCGACTGTTAATCAAAGTCTACTTATTTAGTAGAACATACACATTTCTTTAGATGGGATCTAGTGGCTAGAGTGTTGTGCCCTTCTTTTCACTTGGATATTTTTTTAAACCTAAATAATCAGTCATCCCAAGGCCCCACATTGCTCTTGAGACCAGAATAGTTGGCGCCTAGAAGAAATGTACTTAAAATTTCACTTTCACTTGTTGAACAATGTAATCTAACCTCTAAATCATAGCACCTCGGTTTGTTATTTTCATTTGTAGATCTTATTTATGTTGGTGATGCCTATCACCAATTTCGAATCTTTATAAATGTTTGCATAACTTGTGCCCATATGCTAGAGATGTAGTTTACCAATAATACATTAGGCCGTTCATAATGTAAATCTTAGGCTCTGTTTGGTTGGAGTTTTTTTTTGTGCCTGGAAATTTTTGTTGATATTTTTTGGCCAAAATAAGTTGATGAAATTGTTGTTTGGTTGGACTTTTTTTTAGTGCCTCATAAATATTGTTGATGTTTTCAGCCCAAAACAAGTTCATGTAACTGTTGTTTGGTTAAAAAAAATTTTTAGTGCCCGACAAAATTTGGTTGATATTATTTTTGGGCCAAAATAAATTGATATAATTGTTGTTTGGCGATTGACTTGAAAATTTTAGTTTATTTGACAACTCAAATAATTTTGCTTACATAATCATACCTATGTAAATTACGAATGATAAAATAAGTAATGATATCAATTCATTATACAATAGTAGCACATGATAACTAAAATATTAAAATAATATTTTACGAATTAACACAATAACAGTTCAGTTGCAACTGCTACGTAATACATAAATCAAATTCGCACATACTACATAAGCACATCAATATATATTTCACAAATACGACAAATGATAGACGTAACAAAACAAATATATTTTCTAAATACGCAAATGTCATAATACAGTACGAGGACCTAACACAATGTTCTTCAGACTGAAATGCATAGGTTTTATGATAACCTTACAGAACATGATAAAAAAACTTAAATTTAGACTACAGTTCTCATCATTTCTTGCCCATATAACATCGGGCAAGAACTAACCCTGCAAAATAACAAGTCAACAAATTCATCTGCAATTGTACATCAGTTTCTTCATTCGATGATGAATGTTCTTTCTCACACGTAGGCTCGCTTAAACCCATGGAAGACCGAGGGTCATCAGTTGTCCTGCTAGAATGATTCCTGACATACTCTGCAAGCCGACGCTCACCTTCTTCTCTAGTAGCCACCTTAAAATATAAAGCACCTCGATAGCGATAAACTTGCTCATGACAATCTTCCCACTGATTATAGACCCCTCTGTTGCGACCTTCCAACACGAGGTAAAACACCATCTGAAAAAGAAAGAATACATATAACAAGATTGAAAAAAATAGAGAAAATAGAAATATTGTCAACAGTGGTTCAAATCACATAATTAGCATCACAAGCTTGTAGATAGAAATGTAAATTGTCACATAGCAAAAATAACTTACGTTGATAACTATGTCATAGTTTTTCAGTGATAATGTTCCTTAATCGATCTCCATTTCTTTTATCACCAATAAGATTACCTGAACGTACTAACTGATCCGGTAAAATTTCAACAAAATCCTGAGGCGACTCTATCGTTTCGAAGGGCTCTTCAGTTTCAGTAACATCCTCAATACCTTCATTTCGCAAAATAAAATTATAAATGATAGCACATACCACAACAATTTTAACCTGTGTCTTAAACGGAACGTTCGGGACTGCGAAACTTGTGTTCTCCAAACTCCAACGTAAAACAGACATATCAGATGCTGATCCACCCCATCCTGCCACTACAAAGTGGATTACTCCGTCAAATCCAACGACCATCATTACATTTTGAGAAATTTGACCCTTGCGATTTATGAACCTCTCATGTTTGTCTTGAGAGACAATTGCAGGTATGTGAGTACCATCTATTGCACCTAAAGCATCCTGTAACATATAGAATATGTAATCTTTTTTTTAATATTACATTAAAACATATTTTGAACTAATACCTTGAAAGGGTCATTCGGGTTTGTTACTGTACTAGCAGTAGGTATCTGAAAAGACTCATCCATGAGTGAGAACAATGAATTTAATACCATGTTGAAGTAACGACTAACAGTTTCTAGGGAGTGCTGAAAATGTTCTGCGACGTCACGAATACTTCCACTATGCGTCAGAACACGCATGAACATTGCTAATTGTTCAAGTGCAGAAGTGTTACGACTGTCTGTAATATGACCTCGTGTGACCATTAATTCCTTCAACTGTACGAATGTAGCAGATGACATACGGAAGTGATCCTTTGCACGTTCCGGGTGACATACTAACAAATCATGTACGTAATCATGGCCAGTGTAAGGTCGATTATACTTTGGCCGAGGACTTCTTCTGGCCATTACGATCTCTGCTTCTATAAAGGTGTCTTCCATTACTTCTTCAATTTCATCATTACATATTAACATGTCCATCATTTCTTCATTAGAACTATTTCGAAATTCAGTAGACATGAAACTGAGAAGACAAAAAAGGTAATAGAACAAATATTCAGTAATAATCAATTCACATTTGAGCAGTGTAGTACGTTAATTAATAATCTTATCTAAACACATATTATGAAGACAGGATGCGCACATTACAGAAATATTAATGCAGTAATTGTGACTGTATTAGTAATAGTGCTTTTCAAAATTACCTGCTTGATCAAATTAAAGGCAGAAGTGTTTAATACAGAAAACAACATACAAAAAACACAAAAAAAACATCATTCCATATGTATACCAATATTCCCCAGAATGATGACACAAAAAAATAACAACCGAAATCATCTGAATTAGTAACATATAAAAAGGCCAACAAAACATGAATGAGTTTTGTTCTACTAGAGCAAAGAGGGGATCAAAGGGTGGTTTCTTGCTAAAGAACGGGTCCTGATTGACTACAAACTCCACCCAGCGTTGCAAAGTTTCATCATCCATATTCATGAGCAACAATCTCGCATTTTCATTATCAACTATGTGTTGTGACACAGCTGCCTTTCCGTTGCTGTTAATATTTGGAATACTTCGAATACGTTCAAAGCATTCTTTCAGGCTAACTCCTACAGCCCCGTCCTGTTTAGCCTCCCTCTTCTCAATAATAGATGTCCTTCTTTCGTATGCAGCTATGAAACGATCTTTAATCTGTAGTTTGCCTACACCAACGGAAGAACTGGACTTGCATTGCTCCCTACTCCTTTTTCTACTCCCCGAAGAATTATTTTGCTCAATGCTGTTATTTCCTTGTTTGGTTGTAGGCAGTCCAGTGCTTTGAATGGAGTCACCGGCAATATCTTGATCGCTATCATCTGATAGCACTTCAACATCCTTTCCTGTAGAACGTACTCCAGGTCCGACAGAATAAGCACCCTTTTCAACTCCTTTGGAACAGATAAGGTTCATGGCATCATAATGCCTGAAACCCTTCTTAGAACATACTACGTACTTTGGATGTTTCTGCATTTGTACAAGATAGAATAGTAAATATATGATTCCGAACTAATGTTAAGAAAAAACTTCTTCTTTGCGAAGCATAAATTATGACTACTATTAAAATGCACGCACCTCCAGTAATATTGCCCATACTTCGGGGGAAGCTTCTATTCTACATACGTCGCTCCTCCATCCAAAACCACTAAATTGCAACACCTCATAAAATAATCTCCACCTCTGCTTGTACTTTCGCCATTGCTCCTTAAGCTTCTTAGAATCGTACACTTTATGAAATGTCTCGTTCATTTTCTGAATGACCTTAGGCCATTCAGTAGAGACTGGCGAACCCCGTAATGTACGATTACTCACGTACAATTCGGCAATAAGTTGCACAAGTACGTCATACTCTGCCTCACCGAACGCTTCTTTCTTTCTCTTTTCCACTTCTATGTTGGGCTTCGTAGCTTGCCCAATCTGTTCCTCTTCACTCATGTCTTTGTGGTTCGGCACTGTAGTAGGCTTATTAGTGGTTGGTTGAAATGTTTTGATATCTGTTCACAGTATAATCAAAGACTTCAACAAAAAGTTATGTACAGGTAAACCAAATATAATGTAATGCATGTGTAATTAGTGAAATGAATTTCAAAAGAGTTTTTATGCAATATATATATTTAATGTAATCAATTTTGAAGAGCACACCTTTCAAATAAGAAGATTCACTTTTATTAAAGTGAAACTTACGTCTGTAGTAATCCGTAATCCTTCTAGGACCACGTCTTACTTTATTATCTTCAGAAATTTTTATCTTTTGAAGAAGTCTGTGATCAGTGTTACTTGATTCACAGTCCGATGCAATAAAAGAATCATGTGAGACATCTTCAGGCTCCGGGGAAATAATGACATCTTACGCTTTCTACTTTCCAGATAATGCATGTCGAAAACTATAGAAAAATAGGGAAACAATCCACAAAATATGCACAACATATTATGATGATGTCAGATTGGTGTGAAGATGAAATGAGGCAGAAACAAAATCTATCAGATGAATGCAGATCAAACCCAGATTGTTCACAACTAAACACCATCGTAAAATCCTTGTAATAATTTTAAAAACACATGTAATTAGGTGCATGCATGCACGGATCAAAGTTCGTTAAGAAAAATTTGAAGTCATTCGGTGCATGGGTGCAAGAATCAAAGTTTGTTAACAAATAACAAGTGTACAAAATTCGTTAGCATGCATGCAAAAACATCATTCAAAATTTCACTTGTGAAATCTTTACAACACATTAAAGAAAAGACATATCAAGTACTGTTTATAACAACACAAATTCTAGTCAGAACACCTTTCATTTTTAACTGACTAAGCCATACCAAGTACAATGTCGAGCACGATAGCATCTGCATCTACACTACAATACAGTCAATCATTCAAGTTGACAAACAATGAAATAATCACACAATCAACTTGAAACAACAGTAACAGCACACAATAAATCAATCAAGGACCAATAACAGCACACAATAAATCAATCAAGGACCAATAACAGCTTTATGTTCAGTTTAATGATAATAAGAGGTTGTTCATATTCGGTATATATGACTTGTAATTAAATTTGTTGATGGTAGAAAAAAGATTGGTTTTTATAGCAAAAAGATTCATTTTAAGAAACTACAGTATAGCAGTTGTCTGCAATTGTACATCCTATCTGGGGCTGGTGATTATATTCTAAAGTTTTGTCATTTAGCCATTTTGTTTCTTAATCAACATGCCATGAAAAAAAGAGACATTTTACAAATCCTTTTTTGTAAACTGAAACTTGACTTATAACTGAATAAACTTTTATCCAAAATTTTGATTAGCTTTGATGCCAGTCCCCATGGATATTATAGAAACCAGTGCCCAAGGATCTCATAAATGTCAGATTAACATTTTTGAAGACATAATCTCAAGCTAATTAAGATTAATTACATAGATTTATTCTTTCCTTCTAGCTTAATCTGAAGCTTTTGAAGGAATAAAATACGAGAATATAGCATCACTAATCTTATTATTACTTTTCTACAAAGTTCTAGTTTGAAGGCTGCTACAACCTCAATATAAAGAGAGAGTTTGATTTAACATTATTATTTACAAAAATTAAATATTTTATATGATGACATGTTTAAATAATACTACAAAAAATTATAAGACTTTTATGCTAAAATGATATCTAAAATGTCACCCTAATTATAATAGAGAGGAGCATGGTTAAATTGATTTTTCATGTCTTCTTTATAATAGCATGGAATCAAATAAATAATAATAAAAGAATAACATAAACATCCAGAGAACATTAGCCCCAAAAAGGCAAACCGATTCAATTACACAAGATGACAAATTACATGAAGCCAATTGCTATTCAATTTCAACCAGAAAAGAAAAAGTAATGCCATTACATAACGTTCTGCATTTTAGCTTACAAATTAGCTGTAAAAAAAATTTCTTGCATGCAGCTTGAGCCCTTTTAATTGTTTTAATTTCAAGTAAACTTTGAATTGCGTTAGATAAAATTTACCAAGTTCAAGTCAAAACATTAGTATATAACTATATGAACAAGCTAACTAGTCTAAACAGGCTATGTATTCTTTGGATGTTTTTGACTTGTATCATTCCGATTCGTCAAAGATTGTCACTAGACAGGCTTTGGCGCTGGTGAAAAGGGTATGTTAATTCTGCTGAACTCAATTCTATTTCTCAAACCTCCTGAAGCGTGCTTCACATGAAGATCAAGGTGATTCATCTTTAAAGAAAAAACCAAAAAAACATCGGAAGATTTGGTGGCTGGGAAAGGAGATTCGTAGGAAGAGGAGATTTTTGCAAAAAGGCCATGCATCGCAGAGGGACGGTTCCTTCAACAAAGATACAAAAGGGAACACGACAAAAGAGAGTTTTCATCTAGGTTTTTCTGATCATTAGAGGAAGGGAGAGACGTCCACCTCCGTCGCGTTGACGGAAGCAAAAGCGGAAGCGAAATCCAACTAAGCACAACAACGTCAACTTGGATCTGTATACTGAAAGCGTAATACGCGGACGTCCTCAGAACAAACAAATCAAACCGCAGAGGAAGGAATGAAGCAAGTCAAAGCATGAAAAACTCGAAAAAATGAGCGATCACTAAAGCAAATCGGAGATCGGAAGATGGCGCAGACGAAAGAGATGATGCCTACAAGGTAACAGGCAAGGAGAAGGGATTTACCTCTGGAAGAAGAACGAACTCGCCCGTGCCCTAATTTCGCCGACCAAAATTGGAAGAGGGTTCTGCGGAGATGCTGCGAAGATAGCGACGAAAAATGGGGCCTCCACCATTAAAGCCAGAACGGGTGAGATAACGTTTTTTTTTCCGTTCCGTTTCGCCAAATTCCCCGTTTCGGTAATTTAAGCGTATTTCCAAACGGAGCCTTAATTTTCATTCTATGTTCAACTGATCAGCCTGTTTTTTTATTTGATTTTTCCTTCATTTATCCCTGCTATTTTATTCTATGTGATGCTAGGCTCAAGGATAACTTCTAAAACCCTAGAAAGTAACACAATTATGAAGGCTGAGGTTGTCGACAATGTGGAAGTTGGGGGTTCCCAGGATGATGCAGCAGGCAGTAAACTGGAAATGAAAGCTGCTGAAGTGAAGCAGTCATATGCAACCTCAACCAAAGCATCTGATACAAAGCAACCAACCAAGAAGCGAATCACTCCTGTAGCCATTAACTAGCTGTCCTCAAATCATCATCGCATCTAATGGATACTCTGCAACTGAAAGTAAGTAAATCTCTTTGAAGCATGATATTGAATGAATGCATATTTAAAGCTTAACTTTGAACTACACTTATATGCGAGTCTTGTATTTATCTAATATACAGTTAAAAATTGCGACTATTTAAGTTGTTTCATTTGCATGCCTTTTTTGCCATTTGATGATGTTGCCTTTATGTTGCATTATTTGTTATCTGTAGCTGTAGATATCCATGTGGTTATTGAAATCTGCTTTTATGTGAATGTTGCTTATAAACTAGTCCCCTTTAATGATTTGGCATTGGATTTAGGATCAATTGTTTATTGGGGATGACAGTAGGGCAAATTATGAAAGAGTTGGCCATTAGGATTAGTAGGGCAGGTTATGAAAGAGTAGTCATTGTTCACCCAGTCAATGCTATTGTGGGTTTCCATGGCCATGATGTCCAAAAGAATAAGTTTATTGGGTTGATTATCTTTTTTTTCCCTGAAAGTGTGGCCTAAGCTGTCTATTAAAGTAGAAAGGTACAAAACCTACAACCTAAATTATATCCTTTTTAATGATATTATAAAAATTGAAAGGGAGGCACATTCCTCTCTTATAGCCACAATTTTCTGGCATAATCAGGTGAGCTAAGTAGCCAACAATATTATTGATATTCCTATATACATGTGTACATTTGCAAATACAAAAGTAAAAAAATCAAATCTGCAATCTCTTCCATCATGTTTTCCCTTTACAAACAAGATTAACTTTTTGTTTTCAACCAAAACATCGCGGTCGATCAATAAAAATACTGAGACATGGGTTGACCTCCGTCAGCGGCAAATCCTAGCGGGGAGTGTAGGCATTTTGCTTAGGGGGAACCTGTATCAAAACACAATAATAGGGACTGCTCAAGTTATGAGCAGGCACTTCCAAGCTCCTTTGACCTTCAGGCGTATGGTGGGAGTCCTATTTCAATGGTTAGGAGCTCCCACTTACCTTGCAGACTTAACTAGGCTCGGGGACCACTGTAAATTAAAGAGTATCAAAATGAGGGATAATATCGGACACGCAATGCTAACACATCGAGGACGATGATACTTATTGTAAATAGTAAAGGTATCGAGGCCTCATGTACGGATGAATAGAGTGATGCGAATAGAATAATGATCGTGCTCATCTAGTAGAGACATACAGTGAACTTCCATTGAAATCCAGAATTTCCTGCGAACCGAACCCTTATATTTTTGGAAGACTGTCGATACAAATTCTAGAAAGCCATGCGATTATGAATTCCTTTGTCAATAAAGATTATGAATCCCTGTGAAAATTCTACAATAATGAGATGTAGAAGACCAGAGAATCCTAGAATATCAGACAGAAATCAGATTCCTGATGCGGCTTTACTAAGGGCTAGTTGAGTCCGCGACACTTCTATTCTAAGCAAAGAACTTCTTTAGGTCGTCGCCACTCCATAACCTTGGGATTTGGGTGCCCTTAGCATAGGATCTTCTGTACAAGTGGTTGTTCATGAGGACGTATTTCGTGCATTCGAGTTATAGTTTCTTGGCCTCAGCTTGATTGTTTGGCTTGACGCTGCCCATTAGGTAGTCGATGATTTTATCCATCCAGCACGGGACTTGCTATGTACCTCCGTCACCTCGTAAATTTAGCCTATCGGATGTTTGGTGCTGATAAAGGTCGGGGGATCCCCTCTTTGCCAGACGGTCTGCCTCCTGATTCTCTTCTCTGGGCATGTGGCTTAAGGAGAATTTCAAGAACTTTGAGCATAGTACACGCACCTTGGATAGGTACTTCTTTAAAACATCGTCCCTAGCTTCATAGACGCGATTCACCTGTTTGACCATCAACTGCAAGTCGCTGAACACCTAAATATGTTGTGCACTCAGTCCATGAGCGAACTCCAGGCCAGCAATTAGGGCTTCATATTCGGCCTGATTATTGGTGGCCTTGAACAGGAGGGCAATAGATCGATGCAGGGTAATGCCGGTTGGGCTTGACAGAAGTATGCTAGCCCCCTGAGATTTCTTCCAGAAGTGGCATCGATATATAGCGTCCAGGGGGTCACCACCTTATGCGTTGGTGGAGGCTCCGAAGTGGTGAGTTCTGCTACGAAGTCAGCCAGGGCCTGCGCCTTAATTGCCATTCTGGCGATGTACGTGATGTCGAATTCTCCTAGTTCGACAGACCATTTGAGCAATCTGCCTGAGATTTCAGATGTGTGAAGTATCTTGAGGAGAGGTTGGTCAGTGACGACCTGTACTGTGTGGGATTGAAAGTATGGTCTTAACTTTCTAGCTGTTATAAGAAAAGAGAGAGCCAGCTTCTCCAGCACAAGGTATCGGGCCTCGGGGTCTGACAGCACATGATTAGTGTGAAATACCGGGCGTTGGATCCTATTTTCATCTTTGACGGGGACTTTTGAGACTGATGTGTCGGAGGCTCCGAGGTACAGGAATAGGGTGTCTCCTACTTCTAGCGCAGTGAGGATTAGAGCTGTTGTCAGGTATTTCTTCAATTCAGTGAAAGCCTCTTCGCATTGAGGAGTCAACTGTGCCCTTTTGCCATCACGTAAGCTGTGGAAGAACGACAAACATCGGTCCCCAGCTTTGGAGGTGAATCTACCCAGGCTAGTCACCCAGTCAGCCAGCTTCTAGATCACCTTCAGTGTCTTCAGAGAGGGCATGTTGAGCATGGCCAAGATTTTGTCAGGATTGGCCTCAATACCTTAGGAAGATATGAGATAGTCGAGGAACTTACCTGACGTGGCGCCGAAGGTGCATTTGGCGGGATTATGTTTAAGCCCGTACTTGTAAAGGGTGTCAAACGTTTCTGTTAGGTCAGGTAAATAACTTTCCATGCTTGCGCTTTTGACAAAAATATCGTCTACATAAACTTCAAGATTCTTTCTCCTTTGGTCTTTGAACACGACATCAACCATGCATTGGTAGGTTGCGCCAACATTTTTCAACCCGAAAGGCATAACATCGTAGCAGTAGGTTCCGAAGTCAGTAATGAATGCAGTCTTCTCTTCGTCTTGTTGGCCCAAAGGCTTTCCAAGAGGGGGAAGTTTAATTAGTATATAAAGAAAAACATGCAAAACACACAAAGAGTTTATAGTGTTCGGCTTCCCGCCTAGTCCACTCCCTACGCACCTCGAATGAGAATTACAATATAAATCCGGCTTTTTATGGAAACCAATGTCAAACAAACCCAATACAACCCTATGACTTTTTTCTAGGAACCAAAGCCAAGAAAACTTGCAATCCCATAACTCTTTGTAGGAACCAAAGCTGAGCAAACCTACAATCCCACAGCTTATTGCAGGAATCAAAGCCAAACAAACCTACACATCTCCACTAGGGAGAAAGAGAAAGCGAAGATAGGTTTTGCTAGACTGCTAGCTTAAATTACAAAGCATGTATAAGAAAAGTTTACAATGAGGCACTCTATGCACATGCAAATTAGCCAAGGGAGTACTTAAATAAATCCAAAAAACATCTTGAAAGAGAAAACAGTGAGTAAAATTAATTTGGAAGCTTAAAGATAAATGACACAATATGTCCTTTCAATAATAGTCAAGAAGATCAAGTTGTAACCAAGAGTTTTAGTGAATCACAAGAAGTAAAAGCTTGAAAACTCAAGGTTCATAGCAAAATGAGTAGAAAACAGCAACACAAATTATATCAGAAGCTGGGAAAGAAAAAACCAGTGAGAAAATGAGCTTCCTATTACTTGAAAATCACCACAGTCTCTTTCCTTAAGATCTTCTTGAAGAGTTTTGCAAGTATGGCCTTAGAGAGTGAGAAAATCGAATGTGAACTAGAGAGGGAAAAGGTGTGTTTGCTGTCAAAAACTGCTCTTGGAGCTGAAGCACAAAAGGAAGAAATAATAGATGCAGATTGGACCATTGGAAAGAAAACAAAAAGCCTAGGTGCAGATTGGGCCGTTGGAAAGAAAACAAAAAGCCTCATTTTGTGTAAATGGATGCAATGTTGGCAAACACAAAGGAGACAACAAGAAGTGGAGGCAAATAGAAAATAAAACAAATAGCATGCCTTAATATTTAATAAGACAGCCACCACATAAGTCAAATTAGGCTGCAAAAATTAATTCAAAGCCAAAACGGTCAGCTCACAAGCCAAGGCATCATGTAAAGAAAATGGTGTGAAAGCACTTCAAGTTGGATTACTATTACCCAGGAAGCTTTTTAGATAATATACAAATATTATCTAATAGATTATGGGCTGCTAAACAGAGTGAAAGAAAATACGATTTTCTTAACGAGTCTCAAACAAAAAAATACGAGTAGAAATCTTGGCAAATATGCACATACTTACATCAATGTCCTAGAGAAATAAAATGAAATAACAGTAGTAATTCTTGATCTCTTGGACTTGCATTCTTTTGTCTTTAATGAAAAAATTAACCTGTGAGCACACTTAAACCAAAAGTTAGTGCAATAATACTAAAGTAATTGTTATCATTAAAATTACTGGTGTTCAACATGAATGCATCTCTAAAGAACATTATCGTACACGATCTTTCGAAAGAAGGATATCGTACAGGAGACTTCAAAGAATATCGTACATGAACCTTCGAACCTGTGTTCGGCCTCAAACTTCGTACACGAACCTTCGAACCTGTGTTCGACCTCAAACATCGTCTACGAACCTTCGAACCTGTGTTCTGTTTCAAACATCGTACACGAATCTTCGAACTTGTGTTTGGCTTCAAACAACATATATGAAACTTCGAACCTATGTTCGGCTTCAAACATCCTACATGAAACGTCGAACCTGTGTCGACTTCAAACATCATATACGAAACTTTGCACCGATGTTTGGCTTCCAACATCGTATATGAAACTTCGAACCTTCCAACTATCGTGCACGACTTTCCAAAGAACATACGTCCTTTCAATCATCGTGAACGACCTTGTGAACCTTCCAAACCTCGTGTACGGCTTCTCAAACATCATGAACGACCCTTGTTCAACACGTGTACCCTAGCCATTCCTATCTGGTGATACTCGGAGAAAGTATCTAAAAAGCTCATTATTTTGAACCTAGCAGTGCGATCTACCATTACATCTATGCGTGACAGGGGGTACTGGTCTTTGGGGCAAGCCTGATTGAGCGTGCAGAAATCAACGCACATCCTCCACTTTTCATTGGATTTCTTCACCATGACGATGTTCGTCAACTAGTCCGGATATTTGACTTCCCTAATCTATTTAGCTTTTAGTAATTTTTCTACTTTTTTAATGGTGTGGTATCGTTTATTTGCCATGATTCTTTTCTTCTGCTTCACTAGAGTGGCATTAACAAATACATTTAAATGATGCTGCAAACGGATCTATTGACACTAACGATATCTTCGGGGGATCATGCGAAAACTTCGATATAATCTGAAAGCAAGGCAGTAATGTCTGCCTGCTGCTCGTTATTCATGGAAAAGGATATAGATACAAGCTTGCAGTGGTTTTCTTGACACCCTTCCGGGGGATGACCGGCTAGATTTCTCTGGGATCTAGCTGATCAACCGCAGGCTGGGTAGCTTTCTGGAAACATCGAAAAGCCTGCTTCGGATCTCCTCTTATGGTTATGATGCCACTGGGGGTAGGAAATTTTACGCAGAGATGGGTTGTGGAAATCACCATCCCAAAGGAATTGAGAGTTCTTCCCAGGATGGCATTGTAGTTAAATTTAGCTTTGATGATCGCGAAATTCACCATATTCGGTGTTTCCATTGTCGTCGAAGAAAGTCACTAGTAGGGAGATGAATCCCAGGGGTTGAACTTTTTTCTCAAAAAAACCCAAAAGGGTGAGGCCTTTCTGGAGGAGGTTCATCTTCCACGCTACCGGAGTCTATTAGAACCGCTGGATGTCAGAGTCGGTGATGCGTGCAGTGACCACGATGGGATGATCGTAGGGATTGCTGGTGGGAGTTAGGTCCTCCCCGAAGAAAGTTAGAGGGATGGAAGCTGAGATTTGGGAGATGCCGCCAACT
The DNA here is from genome assembly GCA_002786265.1 of Apostasia shenzhenica. NCBI lineage: Eukaryota > Viridiplantae > Streptophyta > Magnoliopsida > Asparagales > Orchidaceae > Apostasia > Apostasia shenzhenica. The sequence goes on from KZ451890.1 coordinate 891,818, forward strand.
TTGATGATCTGGCGGCGAGCAGTTATAGGATCAATGTTGAAGATTGCGTTGATAGTTCTGGTGGCGGGGGTGTACCTTCGGCTTGTTTGATTTGAGCCAGGCACGGTTGTGGTAGCCGGCGCAAGGGCTCCCCAGGTGTCCTCGCGGGGGGTTTCTTTCCTACCGACTTCAGAGGCGCGAGCCATGAGCAGGAAGTCCTCTAGCTTGCCCTGGTCAGAGCTTATCAAGCAGGGCCTTGAGTGTGCGGCACTTATGGAGCTTATGCTCATAGATCCCGTGCAGCTCGCAGTAGTTGTCGGGATATGTGTCTGTTGGAGGTGCCGGCTTAGGCGCAGATGGGCGAACCCATCCCTGCTTGACGGCTGCCGCATAAACTTCCTTGAGCGGCCGTGAAAAGAAATGCTTTTGTTTATAGATTTGGTGAGACTTCTTATCCTTAATGTCTCGCTCACTATCCCTTCGATCTTTCAGGCCTGTTGGTTCATTGTCCTGATGTTTTCTCTTTCTCTTTTTCTCAGCTCTGGGCTGAGAGGGCCATTTTTTGGGTCTTCTAGGAGCACGAACTGGCTCGCTCTGGTGACCAATTCGGGATAACATCTGGGCTTCACTAACTTGAGAGACTTATATAGATCCTCGTTCTTTAGTCCCGTGCCGTAATTATGCTTGGCGACAGCGGGGTCGACGTCTTCTGCTTCTGCTGCGACGAAGAATCGGTTGGTATGGTCTCGCAGACTCTCTTTCTTTCCTTGTTTGATGCTGGCCAGCACCATGTTGGAGACAACCATCCGGGTTCACCCAATGAAGCGGGCGATTAGCTCCCACTTCAAGTGTTTGTAGGAGCTGATGTGGACTCGAGGTAGCTTGATGAACCAGCTGAACGTTGCTTCCTTAGTGGTGGCAAGGAGGTGACATTTCGTCGCCTCGTCTGGTTGGCGGTAACGGAGGGCTGCCTCAAACCCTTGGATATGCTTGCGAGGGTCTGAGGTGCTCTTATATGCTTCAAGATGAGGAGGTCTGAAGTCCTCTAGCTCCGACGCTTGACGAATGGCGTCGCAGAATGGGGTGTTATTATTAAGAGGCCTAAAAAAGGCATCAGATCCTTATTGAGGGGCCTGAGCGCCAAGAAAAAATATGTTCCCCCTCGCTAGGAATGGGGGAAAAGCTGGGGCGAAGGGGGCAGGTTGAGGATGACGCGGATAAGGAGGGATTGGTGAAAGGTGGCACCTCGCTTTCCGGTGGGGAAGACCACGCCTAGGAGGATGGGAAGAGCTAGATGACTGAGCAGAGGGGGCCTCTTGAAGGACGGGGATTCCCCTCTGCCTCTGTGGAAATGGTGGGAGCACCGCCGCAGCCAGCGGGGGGTTCTAGACTGGGGCTGCCGCGTTCGGCGGAGGGATCAGGACGGTGCCCACCGTGATCGGCGGGGAGGAGTGGGTACTGACTGTCAGGGAAGAGGGGCCGCCGCGCTCGGAAGGGGGACCGGATCAACAACAACGTTGGTTGTACGAACTTGTCGAAGGGCTGCTGCTTGTTGAGTAGCGAGTTTGGTGACAAGGTTGGTGAGGTTTGCTAGCATCTCATGCAGCTCGGCAATTTGGGGAGGAAGTTGGTTTAGTGCGGTGTCTGGAGGCGGAGGTCGAACCTTCAACCCTAGGAGCCTTAACTGAGGGTTCCCCGACGGTCCGGGCGTTCTGAGCGAGGGAGTTGGTTATACGTGTTTTGCCTACCATCCTCTAGGTCTCAATGAAAGCATCAGAAGAATGTTGATGGAAAGAGATGAGAGTTCTGAGAACCAGTGACACGCAGCGTGTTTAGCTAAGGGGTCTGATTATTAAGGGGTATGATGGTTATCCAAAATAACACAGAAATTTAAGGTGGTTCAGGGATGAATTCCCCTACCTTCATCGGGGCGTTAGTGAGTTAAGTTCCACTAAACTCAAGAGGGTTTGGTCAAAAGACCAATACAAGACAGATTACAAGCTTCATCTCGACATTTCTTCGGGAAATCTCTTTTCTAACTTATCTATTATTACATGTATCTCTCCTCTTCGTTGCATCACGTCCGGAGGTATTTGTAGTGGGTTGTAGTGGGTTGTAGTGGATTTCAGTGGATTCTTCGGATTAGGGATACTAAGTTATAATATGTTAATATGTAAAAAATTAATATCTACATGCTAATATTTTGTATAAATATATTAAACAATTATTAGATAATTGTATAATTGCTTTTATTTAATTAAAATAACTTAATATGTAATAAATCGGTAATTCAATATATGTATTTAATTTAAATTTATCGATATAACAATAAATAGTTATATAATTGCTATTGTTAAATTCAAATACATTGATATGTAACAAATTAGTCACTCAAAGTGTGGATTCTATTAAAATACATCAACGTACTATTAAATAGTTATATACTTGCTGGTATTAAATTAAAAAATACATAATTAAATAGTTATATAATTACTTGTATTAAAGTAAAATACCTCGAGATATATTGAATCGGTTCTTAGATGTGCATATTCACTTGAAATTTGTTAAATTTTAATTTATAGATCTTTATAATATTATATTTTATACTTAAAAATTTTGTTATAATTTACTCTAAATAAGTTTGAAAAAAATTATAAATTGATTCTAATTTTTTAGAAACTTTTATTTATGTCTTTGAGATTGTAAAAGTATTACAATTAGTTTTCTTTTAGAATCTTATTATTTTTAATTATTTTTTTAATTAAAAATAGAAAATTTGATTATTTTTAATTAATTTGAATTATTTATATATTTTAAAAGATTATTATATTATTTTATTTTTACTATTTTTGTAAAAATTAATAAAAATCTAAAATTAAATTTTTCATTTTTTTTATTTACACTAATATGTAAAAATAAAAATATTAATATTAATATTTTAAAATTATATTTTAAATTATTATAAAATTAATAAATGAAGATAATTTTATAATGTGTTTAAAAAAATTAACAATTAGATTTTAATTTAGATTTAAATTGCGGAATTTTTCAATCTCAGTATTTATATTAAGATTTTAAAAAAAATAAAACTAATTTACAATTCGACCACAGGGACCCGAATGCAATTCCCCCCGTTGGTCTTTCCTAACTCCTTCGTGCTGGCTAGCGAAAAAAAAAACTCCTTCCTGCTGCCGGCGGCCGCTACCCTAGGCCCTAACCGCGGAAGCTGCATGCGTTCATGCCGCCGCCGCTCGTCCGCTTGCTCACCTGTCGCCTCCATTCCTCTTTCAGGTACCTCCTTCTCCTCTCTCCTCTTCCCTCTCACCCTAGCCACCGACCTCGATCCCAACCAACGCTTGTGCGTCGGATGCACGTCCGCCCCTCCTTCTCCGCTGCCTTCTGCTACAAATTCGTGGTAAGCAAATCCTTGGGCAACGTAGTCTTTTCCTCGCCACGGGCATCGCTTATCACGCCTAATCGGCCGCATCACTAATCAATGTACTGATGTTTTGTGGTTATTCTGTTATTCCTATCGCCTTCTATTGCTTCATTTACCGCTCTCACTGGCCTTACATTTTTCCTACTCCCAAGCCTTCTCTCTCTCTCTTAAACTCTGTTTTTAAGGGTTATTCCTAATCTCAGGGCTCTCACTGCATGCTGGCACCCCCTACAATCTGTTACTTCAAAGGCATTTCTTCAGCAATCTTTCATATATCTTGTTTCTTTACTTCTTTGAGTCTCTGAATTTGGATCTTAGTCTATAGATTTGATGGATTATAAGGTGAGAAATTCTAAAATTTTGAGGGCGTTCTAATTGTTTTTTATTCTTGATTGGTTCTTATAGGCATCAAAGGCTGGTTATTTTTAGATTTTTTTTTTGCTTCAAAGGATACATTTTCATATTCTAACTTGCTCTGCATGTTCGTTGATTCATTATGGTTGAACATGTGTCAAATATAAGATTGCTAGCCGTCAAACAATTGCTCCATATGTTTGTTGATTAATCCTGGGTTAAACAGTTTAATTTCGTGCATTATTTGTTGCAATCAATTATTTCTTTGTCATTTGTCCATAGTTACCTACATGGTTATATCAGATAGCAAATTATATTATATCATAGAGGAAAGTATAATGCAAAACAATATTGTGTTTGACAGCCAGCAAAATATAATGTACTGTGCTTTGCTTTTCCTTACCTTGCATTATATTATTACGTGTTTTTCATTATACTTTCCTAGCTGTAAAATTTTTGGGGAAATAAAGCTAAAATTGGATAAAGGGGTATCATGTTTCCAAAAAAAGGGGTAAATTTTCTGTCTTGTATTATATTTTGCTCCTGATATAATTGTTGTCTTGCATTATACTTTGCTCTTTGTTGTTCAATTTTCCCGACCCTATTTTCTATGTTAGATTGCACTTTGTCCTGTATTTTGCTGCTAAAATATACGTTGAATTCAATTTGTTTAGATGCTTTTTAATATGTCTCACATATTGTTGTTTGAGCTGATTGAATATGCTCTTTTTTCACATTTGCTTGTGTTTTTTTTTCTTATTCTCTATGTTGTTGTAAATGTGTTTATATTATATTAGAGACACTATATCAGTGACAAGAGTTGGATGTCCCTTCTATGATTGAATCACAAATACATAAATGGGATTATTATTATTATTATTATTGAGTTTGCCTTTTATAGATCTACAGCATTTGGAAAAATTATGTCCATGTAAATCTTGTATTAATAGGTATAGAACATATGAAGAAGTAAATGACCACTTAGTATTAAAGGGTGGTGGGTATATAATATGGAATTGGCATGGGGAGGATTGTGCTCCATTACCTACAGAGCATAATCATGAAAGCATGGATGGAGTGGTAAATTTTGATGACATTTCACATGATAAGTTAAATGAACTTGGGAGGGATAACTTAGAAAGTTTATTTGTTCATACTTTTGCCTCTTAAGCTCAAGCAAGTCAAACAATAAAGGTTTTTGAGGGGTTTGAAAAATTATCCCATGCACAGAATTGCAAGAACCCATCTAAAGAATATTATGAGTTTTCAAAGTTGATGGAAGATATTGAGACAAAGTTGTATCCTGGGTGTAAGATTTTCTCAAAAATATCATTCATTTTGAATTTATACTGTATCAAATGCTTGAACGCTTGGACATCAAAGTTATTTGTTGTGCTGCTAGAATTACTAACTGAAGCATTTCCTAAAGTTAAGAATGTTTATATATATCTCATGTATATATTAACTGTAGGCTTTTTTTGTCATCTTAAAAGAATATTTGGGTAATAAAGCTCACGCAAAAGGCTCTATTGCTGAAGGTTATACTTCTGAATTAGAAATTTCATTTTGTTCTGAATATTTAGACCGGAATGATTATTCTATATCCAATAAGCATGATCATAATCTTTTGGTAGTAGGTCAATCATGATATTTATTTGATAGTGTTGGTAGCCCAATTGGTAAATACGATATTTGTATCTTAGATGAGAAGTCTCTTATTCAGGCACACTGATTTGTTCTAAGATACTGTGACCAAATTACATTGTTCCGCAAGTAGGTTAATTACTTTTTTTTCTTATATAAAATTGCTTATACTAATTAGATATTTCTAATCTATGCTTCAAAATTTATAAAGAGTTTATAAATAGTGAGGAGAGGAAAAGGTGCCTACACGCCCCCTTATTCCAAGTGATGTTAAGAAACTCATAAATGAAAATTTCCATGTGTAGTTACACGCAAAGGTA
>KZ451890.1:904747-925514 GCA_002786265.1 Apostasia shenzhenica
CCCCTACAATCTGTTACTTCAAAGGCATTTCTTCAGCAATCTTTCATATATCTTGTTTCTTTACTTCTTTGAGTCTCTGAATTTGGATCTTAGTCTATAGATTTGATGGATTATAAGGTGAGAAATTCTAAAATTTTGAGGGCGTTCTAATTGTTTTTTATTCTTGATTGGTTCTTATAGGCATCAAAGGCTGGTTATTTTTAGATTTTTTTTTTGCTTCAAAGGATACATTTTCATATTCTAACTTGCTCTGCATGTTCGTTGATTCATTATGGTTGAACATGTGTCAAATATAAGATTGCTAGCCGTCAAACAATTGCTCCATATGTTTGTTGATTAATCCTGGGTTAAACAGTTTAATTTCGTGCATTATTTGTTGCAATCAATTATTTCTTTGTCATTTGTCCATAGTTACCTACATGGTTATATCAGATAGCAAATTATATTATATCATAGAGGAAAGTATAATGCAAAACAATATTGTGTTTGACAGCCAGCAAAATATAATGTACTGTGCTTTGCTTTTCCTTACCTTGCATTATATTATTACGTGTTTTTCATTATACTTTCCTAGCTGTAAATTTTTTGGGGCAATAAAGCTAAAATTGGATAAAGGGGTATCATGTTTCCAAAAAAAGGGGTAAATTTTCTGTCTTGTATTATATTTTGCTCCTGATATAATTGTTGTCTTGCATTATACTTTGCTCTTTGTTGTTCAATTTTCCCGACCCTATTTTCTATGTTAGATTGCACTTTGTCCTGTATTTTGCTGCTAAAATATACGTTGAATTCAATTTGTTTAGATGTTTTTTAATATGTCTCACATATTGTTGTTTGAGCTGATTGAATATGCTCTTTTTTCACATTTGCTTGTGTTTTTTTTTCTTATTCTCTATGTTGTTGTAAATGTGTTTATATTATATTAGAGACACTATATCAGTGACAAGAGTTGGATGTCCCGTCTATGATTGAATCACAAATACATAAATGGGATTATTATTATTATTATTATTGAGTTTGCCTTTTATAGATCTACAGCATTTGGAAAAATTATGTCCATGTAAATCTTGTATTAATAGGTATAGAACATAAGAAGAAGTAAATGACCACATAGTATTAAAGGGTGGTGGGTATATAATATGGAATGGGCATGGGGAGGATTGTGCTCCATTACCTACAGAGCATAATCATGAAAGCATGGATGGAGTGGTAAATTTTGATGACATTTCACATGATAAGTTAAATGAACTTGGGAGGGATAACTTAGAAAGTTTATTTGTTCATACTTTTGCCTCTTAAGCTCAAGCAAGTCAAACAATAAAGGTTTTTGAGGGGTTTGAAAAATTATCCCATGCACAGAATTGCAAGAACCCATCTAAAGAATATTATGAGTTTTCAAAGTTGATGGAAGATATTGAGACAAAGTTGTATCCTGGGTGTAAGATTTTCTCAAAAATATCATTCATTTTGAATTTATACTGTATCAAATGCTTGAACGCTTGGACATCAAAGTTATTTGTTGTGCTGCTAGAATTACTAACTGAAGCATTTCCTAAAGTTAAGAATGTTTATATATATCTCATGTATATATTAACTGTAGGCTTTTTTTGTCATCTTAAAAGAATATTTGGGTAATAAAGCTCACGCAAAAGGCTCTATTGCTGAAGGTTATACTTCTGAATTAGAAATTTCATTTTGTTCTGAATATTTAGACCGGAATGATTATTCTATATCCAATAAGCATGATCATAATCTTTTGGTAGTAGGTCAATCATGATATTTATTTGATAGTGTTGGTAGCCCAATTGGTAAATACGATATTTGTATCTTAGATGAGAAGTCTCTTATTCAGGCACACTGATTTGTTCTAAGATACTGTGACCAAATTACATTGTTCCGCAAGTAGGTTAATTACTTTTTTTTCTTATATAAAATTGCTTATACTAATTAGATATTTCTAATCTATGCTTCAAAATTTATAAAGAGTTTATAAATAGTGAGGAGAGGAAAAGGTGCCTACACGCCCCCTTATTCCAAGTGATGTTAAGAAACTCATAAATGAAAATTTCCATGTGTAGTTACACGCAAAGGTAAAGCAAGCATACTTAGCTATAGTTGGCATCTAAGTACTGTTACTAGTTAATGTGCTTATGTAGTATAGGTTGCCAATACTAATTATCCAATTATCTCAGATGAAATTAAAATTCTTGCTAGAGGTCCCCATTTAAATTTTGGGATAATTACACACATGCCACGTAAATCTTCATGTATTACACCACACACATTTTCTTCACAATCTATATTGTAAATTTTGTGAAGAAAGTGTGTGTGGTGTAATTTTAAAAAGTTTGTGTGCCATGCAGGTAAATGCCCCTTAAATTTTACACTCCCTTGCGACAAAAATAATAAGACTCAGAGTTATGGTGTTGTTGTAAATACTATAGAAATATGCGGAGTTAAGCTATTTTGGAAAGTTACAGGATATTGTTGGGTTGAACTACTATGGAACTTTTAAAATTGTCTTATTTAAGTGTGATTGGCCAATGTTAGCTCAGTGTCTACTAAGTGAGATGAATGCGGATTCACTATAGTGGATTATACCAAACTGGTGCACAATAGAGAGAAATTAGAGGATGATCCTTTTGTGTTTTCATTTCAAGTCGAGCAAATGTTCTTTGTAGAAGATCTTAAAAATACCAATTGCTCGGTTGTCGTGGAAAGTAGATCTAGGGATCTATTCAATACGTCTGTTAATTAACTAAATAGCACTGACAATGAATTTAATACTAAAATGTTGAATAATGATCATCATCCAACCTTTGTTTGGAACATTTTAGAGGAATATAATGCTACTACATTATGAAAGATAATTTTTGTAATGCATTTTGTTTTGTGACTGCTCTAATGTTTGTATTTTGATGTTGTAGCTGTATCTGACTATATATTTTGGTTATATTGTTATCATTAGAAAATAAAATAAATATTGCAGAAATGAGGATGTTAAGGTGGATCTGTGGATATACACGAAAGGATAGAATGAGAAATGAGTATATCAGAAAGAAAGTTGGTGTTGCACCAATTGAGGATAAACTTAGAGAAAGTCGGCTTAAGTTAGAAAAATTGAGTTATTAGATTTTGCTCATGTACAAAGAGGAAGAGGGAGATCAAAGAAGACATAACAAGAAACTATAAGGAGCGATCTTAGTTATTTAAACTTAAATAAGAATTTGGTAACTGATAGAGTGCAATGGAAACAAAGGATTCATGTAGCCGACCCCACCTAGTGGGATCAAAGCTTGGTTGTTGTTGTTGTTATCATTAGAAAATGGCAAGAGGCATTAGAAGGTATATGTTTTTTTTTTAAATTAATTAAATATAGCTAGTATTTAATTTATTAGTTTGTGCATATGTTAAACTTAATTTCGTTTGCCAGGAACACTAATCTAAACTGCAAAGCCGTATTAATGATGCGATTTGTTTTTAGAGAAGGCCAACCATATCCTGAAAATATCTACCTAAAATTTATCTCTCTATGGCTGTCTCCCTTGTCTCTCTCTCTCTCTCTCTCTCTCTTCCATTGATGGAGCACCCGCCTACCGGCAAAGGGGTAGAGAGAGCGAGAGTGAGGGGGATGGAGGCAAGCGACATCCTTCATTGGCTGGAGCCCCCATCGCCCTCCACCACTGGTGGCCCTGCCATAGAGAAAGCAAGAGAGACAAGAGAAAGAAAGTGGGAGATGAGAGAGAAAGAGAGAAAAGTAAAATTGAAATTTTAAAAATCTTTAATAACAAAAAAATTAAAAAATAATTCATTTGATGGTTTTATTTAAACTCAGAGGTTTAGATAATATGCTATAAATTTAAGGACTCAAGTGTAATTTACCCTAGATGTTTTTATGATTGGTATGATTTTTATTTTATTAGTATTGCTTTGTATGAATATTTTGTTCTTAGTATAGATGTTTTTATAAAAAAAGTATAGAATTTTTTTATTTGGTATGATTGTTCTTTTTATTAGTATAGTTTAACATAAATATTTTTGTGCATGATATGAATATTTTCTACTTAGTATGAAGTTCTTTTTGTTTAGTATGGGCATTTTTGTGCTTAGGATTTGTTTGGTTCGAGCTTTTGCTTTGTCCTAATACAAATTTTAACTGTAAAATTCAACTTTATTTCACATTTAATACAAATACTATAAATACTAGAATTAATTTTATTTCATATTTTACATATTTTTTAATATTAAATTTAATTTCTTTCTCATTAAATTTATAAGATATTTTTTCTATTGTCGATAATTTAACTCTTAAATTAAATGAGGTTTTAGTGTAGATATTTTTTGCTTAATATGAAGACATTATTGAAAATGATTTGTATACTAAATAAAAAAAAATTGCATACTAAGCATAAAACTTTTTATACTAAACATTATATTAAGCAAAAAATTAAATGATATTAACTATGCTGTTAATTACACTTTTTGCTCGGTATGCCTCGCTTGTGTGGTGCTGGCAAGCAAACACATGAATTGTTGTTATTTTGAGAGAACGGAATAATTTCTCGTAGGTGGTCATACTAGGATTTTCTAGTATAGTGGTGATTGCTATACACGGACCTAGGAGACATCATCTCCTCCATGTTGGATTATCGGTAAAGCATCTAATATTATTCGGTATATGTTGTTAAAAGCGTTGTGGCGTGCTACGATGTTGTTGAGTGTGGAGCCTATTGTCAAGTAGTTTTGTGCGTTGGAGCCGTGACATATTTTGTCGAGTTTTTTAGTGTTGAGGCATAAGGTAGCTTTCTTTGATTCTAGTGAGAAGTCCCATCTTTTATAAGATGAGTTTTTTGTGCTATCCCATGGGTTGTTCATGAGATACGGATTTAATCTATTCTTACGGTAAATATCATGACTTAGTACTTTCCTTTGTCTTATATCGTGGAAGTTCGACGAGATTGTTTTGCTACACTTTAGTTGAATGTTAACTGTTGATGTGCTATTTGACTTTCATTATTGTGATGTCTTCTGAGATTTTAAGTTTTTTACAATTTCAGGTCTTGTTTGGGGTAATGATAATAATAAATAAATAATTTTTTTAATTATTTTACACAAATTTTAATATAAAAATTATTTTTTATTTCACATTTTTAATAATTTTTAATAAATATAAGCTGAAGTTTTTTTTTTTTTATTTGTTTGACAGAAATATAAGCTGAAGTTAATATGGCTTCTGATTGGCGCAATCCAGATTGGTCCCCACATCAACGTTGAACAACTGAGCGTATCTTTTGTAATAGCCAATGCGATCGTTAACCCGGGGTTCGTCTCGGATCCCGCACTCCAGTCCGCCGTTAATGATGTTTGTCACCAGCCCGAACCCGGCCGTCCGGTTCGCCTCCCGGTCCGCTTCGCTCGGCTTGAACCGGCCGACCATGACGTCATGGCACGACAGTTTCTTGCCCCTCGGCGTCATCCAGAACCAGAGCGCCGTCTTGAACGCCAGGTCGGACCGGTTCGCCACCAGCTCCGGTTCTCTCAAACCGTCAAACCCCAGTGCTTCTCCGGCCGGCCCATAGTTATAATTCCTGTAAGTTCACATTTAAATCTTTTGGGGTAATTAACCATACAAAAAAGATAATTACATATATAAAATTATTATTTTAAATATTACATATTTTTATTTAATAAATAATATGATATATATATATATATATATATATATATTTTTTATACTCTGCGTATCATAAATTATTAAAAAATTTATACTGAACAAACATGTGCTATAAATATAATTTTCATATAAAATGATAAATTTATTGGACTCTGCAGGTAATTATCAGTTATTACTTTCAAGGCTCTTGAGGTAAATTCTTATTTTACACAGAACTATAAAATTGAAAATATCTTATTTAAATTTTTCTTTATGAGAAATTATTTCATGTGGGTTCTTTTTTAATGAATCTGTCAATGTTAGCTGCTAAATTGTATTTTTATTATTTTATAAATATTATTATAAGATTTTGAGAAAATGAGTGATTTTTAGCTTAGTGATAATATTTGATCGATTCCAAAAAAAAAATTCACGTGAAATATGTTTTGACTCGAGAAATCTACATGCAGTTAGGGCTGTTATCGATCCGATTTCGAGCCGAGCCAATATCGGCTCGAAATCGGATTGATTACATTTCGATCGACTCGAAATCGACTCGAGCTCAATTGAGTTTGACTTCGAGCCGGCTCGAGTCGATTCCAATCGACTTCAAGCCGATTTCGATTCATTTTCGAGCCGGCTTGAAAAATGAATCAAATCCCAATTTTTTTTGAGCCAATCTCGAGCCAGGTAAGCTCAACTCGATTCGGCCCGAGATCCGCTCAGTTTATAATATATATACATATATATTATATAACATATATACATATATATTATATAACATATATACATATATATTATATAACATATACATATATTATATTTAATATATATATATTATATATATGTATTATAATATAAAATGTATTTTAATTCGAGCCGATTTCGAGCTGGATCGAGCCGAGCCTACCCCGGCTCAAAATCGGCTCAAAATTATTATCGAGCCGAACTTTTGGCTCGTTAGTCGGCTCATTTAAATCGACTCGATTTCGATTCGATTTAAAATCGATTCAATTTTCGATTGATTTTCGATCTTCGATTCATATTAACACCCTTACATGCAGTGTTTCAATTTTATAGACCTATAAGAAATACAGATCTACCTCAAAGACTTTGATGTAGTTATGCCTTAAATATTACATAAACAGGTCGACTTCACTCTGATATTTTATAATTCAGTAGCTACGAAGTAGTACGAAGTTTGAAGAAGAACACGATGTTGGCACATTACAATGGAATCTTACCAGGAGAGTTGAATGGGTCCTCTTCCCTTGTAAGACTTGCCAGGATAGCACGGCCATTCCCGGTTCGTTGAGTCGCAATAGTCGCTTGTCGGGTTCACTTCCTCCTTGAAGCATAGGCCCCATGTATACGGTCCGTCCGGCGCCGTCGCCCATCCTCCTGCTTAGTCAAGAGTCCTTTAGATATACGTCCAATATATTTTAAAATATTCATATGTATATATATTCATTTTTATTTTCTCTACTATTCTAAGAGTATTATGTACCCTCATCATATGCAAATACATAAGATAAATATAAGTGTGAGAGTGGCATTGTATGGAGATCTTATCAAAGCGCCAAAAAAAGACTTGTGCATGCAGTTTATCTCGCAATGACATTTTCGTCGATAGGCTAGAAAATACCTGTAGTTTCATGGGAGATTTGGGCAAGGAAGGCCGCCACCTCCCGCTTGCGTGTTTCCGGGCTTCCAGTGCTACCGAATTCCGGAAAACGTCTCGTCGCTTCGATGAATGCATTGTAGGGGTAGAAACCTTTTGCGGGGCAGGCGGCGTCGTCCTTATGCAAGAAGATCGATTTGTACATGTCCTCTGAAACAATATAAGATATTGAAAGGGGTCGAGCGGTGGCGGCGGCGAGGGAGATGAAGAGGAGAATGCCGGGGAGAAAGGGAAGATAATTAGATGAAGATGGCATGGCTGATGGATGATGCAAGTTGCTGGTGAAAAGATTCAGAGGAGACCTTATTCTCTTTTATAGGCAGGGATGAGATATTGGAATAGACTAGTTCTTTGTTCACACTATAAAAAGGATTTTTTTTTAGTGGAAGACATTTCTAGGAGGTCACATTATCAAAGGGACCGTGTGGGAGTGCTATTTGACCAATTCATTGATCAGTGGGCATGAAGTAAAATTTCCATAATCTCACAGCCACATCATTGGATAAATTACTAATAGGTCCATTTGTTTTACCAAATTATATTTTGGCTCTAGATGTTTTAAAATTTTCTTTTAAGTTCTTCTCATTCAAACATTATAACTTACAATGGCTTTAGAAGAAAAGTTAATTACATAAAGGTCCAGACTGATGATTTTCGTAGATATTTAAGGAATGTTTTGTCAATCAAGGTAAGATTAATAAAATTATATTTTTGCTCCAATCTTTTGTCTCTTCCTTTCTCTCACACACTCTTTTTATCCCTCTCTTTGTTTCAAGTAGAAGATGTTGCCAATAAGGGTGAGAATGATTCGAATTTGAGTCAAGTTAGGCATGATGCAAACTTGACATATTGATTTATAGATCTATTTCGAGTTAGAGCTCATTAATTTAGCCAAGCTCGAATTTTCCCACTAAGTTGTGAATTATGTTAAAGAAAAAAGTTGCTTTCATTGGGTTTAATCATAAGATTTTTAAAAATTAATAAAAATTAAATGTAGATTTTTCTTTTTTTTTAATTCTTTCATTAAACTTCAATAAATGAATAGCTTCTATAATGGATTTATGTATCATAAAATCAAACCGATCTTCCATTATTTTAGTATTTTGGCATAATTTATATTTGATCACCGTCTTTTAGAGTTTTAAAGTATAACTTATTAATTTAATTTTTTTATAATTGGCACAATTTTGTGTCTTTATTCTTGTAAATAAGTATTAATATATTTTTCTCTGTTCGTTTGATATTCTTTTAGTCTTTAAAATTATATTAAATAATCTAGTAAACCAAAAAATTCATTCAATTACCAAGCACTTTCAAACATCTATTAGATTGTCATTTAGCCCTACTATTGTTTTATGTCATCTTCTATAAAAAATACAAGACTTCAGCCTTACTAATACGTCGGTTGTAAGAGTAATAATATCCATGCTAAGCTTGATCAAACCATGATTTGATCATGGCTTGAACTTAGCTCAATAAAATACCTCTTGGCTTAGCGTTTAGCTCAATAAACTTGAGTCAAGCTAAATATTAATTTGAATATTAGTTAATTATCAATCTTTTGTCAAAACTCGCACCTCTAGTTGTCATCCCCCTAACTCTCCTCTCTCTCCTTTCTTTTCTTGTCTCTTTGTGGTAAACATAATCGGTGAAATTGCTTACTGGTGGCTGACAATAAACTCCCAACCTCGTCTACCTCTCTCTCACCCCGTCTTTCCGGCCCCCCTTCGTCTATGTATCTCCCTTCATCTCTCTCGCACGGGCAGTGCGAGCCGGTGTTGCTTTGTAGTGCAAAGTTGGAAGGATGGAGGTTAGAGTGAAAAGAGAGGGGGGGAAGGGAGAGGGAAAACAAAAAAAACAAAAAAAAAGGGAACTGACACATCTGTGAAAATTAAAAGATTAAATTTTTTTTTTGGAGGAAGGATCTCCAAGTAATATTAGATTAATTATAGCAAATTATCAAAAAAAATTTAAATACGATTATAAATAAAATATTTGAGCATACTAATAATTTATCGTAAAAGTTTTAATTGTATTTCATTATACATTGTACATTTCAATATAAGTTTTTTTTATTTCACACCTTTTATATATATCAATATAATAAATAGTTATTTCAATTTTCAATAAAAATAACTTTAAGGGTCTGTTTATTTGTAAAGTTAAATTTAAGAAGATTAAAATTAAATTTAGATAGAGATATTTTTTTATTAAAAATTGTGAATGATGTGAAATAAAGTTAGTTATTATTTTGGGATATGCGAGGGATGTGATATAAAATTAGTTATTATGTTGGGATATGTGAGAGATGTGATATAAGTTAGTTATTATTTTAGTAATATGTGTAGGATGTAAAATAAAATAAATTTTTAATATTAAATTTTATGTGTGATGTGATATGACCGGTTAAAATTAAATTAGGTTAATTTTAAACTCTCAAAAAAATGGGATTTAAATGATAATGTTCACGCTTTAATCCTTAACAATAGAAAATATTTAAGCAAGTATTGGGGAAGGGGTAGGGGTGGACATAAGATTTTTAATTTAATTTTACATAATATTTGACTTTTAAAATTATGTTAAGGTCCAACTATGGAATTATTGACTATGCATGCATGTGCAATTATATTGTTATTTTTCAAAGGGTGCTTCTAGAAGTGTAATTAAATGATTAATGTAAGGCAAAATTTCAAACCATGTTAGGTGTTGTGTATTACATCACTTATGATAACATTTATGTTACATCATTTTCATAAATAAATTTTAGGGAGATTTACATTTGTTACCTTCAAAAATCTATTATTTTCAAATGACACCACTAAAGTTTATTATTTTTATACAGCATCCCTATCTAACTTCAAAAGCGGGGTGTTATTTGTAAATTTACCCTAAAATAAGGGGTACTGATTGAAAATAATTGATTTTGGGGGTGTTGTATGAAAATAATGAATATTTGGGGTGACAGATCTAAATTTTTTTTTTATGTATTGTAACTTTTTCTCCAAATAAATTATTGTAGAGAAAATTGTTAAAAATAAATGAACTTGTTTTATGATTAGCCTATTTAGGTGCAAGAAAACTCAATTCTTCTTGAATTTTTTACTATTAATATTTATTTAAATCAGGTGAAGTGAGAATTTGATTTTGGGGGGGGTTTGGTTTAATGTTTTATTATTGTTATGTCATTTATTTAAATATTATAAAATTTAAATAATATTTTTTTGAGAAATTGTCTCGAACCAAATGAAAACGAGGCCTTAATGTTATCTAAGTATCTACAACATATGTGTGTATTATATTGACTGATCAAATTAACCAATGTGCATGAGTTTTTTGAGATTTTTCATACATGACATAAATTTTATTATATTATATCATATATATCTATATATATACACTTTTTATAAAAAAAAAAAATTATAAAGTGAATATATACTATATTGTAATATGTCAAAATTTGTGAGACATATATATAAATAATTTTTTTAAGAGAAAAATATCCATTTTTGATAGGGTTATATGCTGCTACATATCTAAAGATATCATTTTTATTTGGTTGTTGTTAAGATACCATTTTTAATAAGAGAGATGTTCAATTACTAGATGTATATACTTTGATAACTATTTTTTTTTATGAAATTGTACTTTGATAACTTAAAGGTGAATTACTAATAAGTTTATTGTAATTAATCAACAAATAAAATATAGTTTATTTTAAAAAAAATGTTAACATTCTTAAAATTACTTAATATTACTTTAAATGTTATTAAAAAAATAAAATTATTACATGGAAAATTCAATAGATGTTTTCATCAATATCCAAGGAACATTCATTTTATTAAGTTGTTACAAATTAATAATTTTTTTATAGTATAATATAATTTTTTTATCTTTATCTTAAGCTCCCCTTTCTCCTTTTTTATTCTTAAGAGACAATAGGGCTCTTTTGTGACAGACAATGACAGTAGGATAGAGATAGGAGCTCTCCCTCTTTCTTGAGCAACAACAGAGTAGAAATTCGATGGGCTGGGCAAAAATTTGGTGACTGAGCTTTTTTACGATGAACGATGCTGGTAGAGCACAAAGAATGAAGAAGAAATCTCCCTCCCCTCCCCCCCTCTCTCTCCCTTAGTGATCCAGCAACAACGCTACATTTCGGTCAGCGATGTTGGTTAACGACGTTGTCAAAGAGCATGCTAGAAAAAAAATGCTAGAGAGAGTAGAGAGAGGGTAGAAGAAAGAAGGAGAAGATCTTCTTTACATATTCGAAAACATTATTAGATGCGGACTTTTCGCACAATTAAATGCTTAATGGGCCATGTTAAATGCGCGTGGGCTCCATTGCATAAATATTTGGCTTATTGGATGCTGAATGGTGTACAGTCAACACCCAATAACTTTTCACAAATCAAGTATTGAGGGGAAAAAAGAAGGAAAAAAATAAATTAAAAATTAAAATAGTGAAAAAATTATAAATTAGATGAAATAATAAGTAAAATTTGAAAATTTAAAAGAGAAATGACAAAAACAAACGTTAATTTAATATCAATAAAATTTTAAAAAATCATAAGCCGCCCTAATCTTAATTCTGTTTGGCGCGAAGACTAGAA
The DNA here is from genome assembly GCA_002786265.1 of Apostasia shenzhenica. Taxonomy (NCBI): domain Eukaryota; kingdom Viridiplantae; phylum Streptophyta; class Magnoliopsida; order Asparagales; family Orchidaceae; genus Apostasia; species Apostasia shenzhenica. The sequence continues at coordinate 916,692 of KZ451890.1, forward strand.
TTAAGATTAAAATAGCACTAGTTTAAAAAATAATGATAATATCAATAATAAATAAATAAATTTTTTTAATCATTCTACACAAATATAAATATAAAAAATATTATTTTATTTCATATGCTTAATAATGTTTAATAAAAATATCAATTTTATTTCAAATTCTAGATCAAAATATTATATTCTAGTATTTTGGTAAAAAATGCGTCATAAAATCGATATTTTTATTAAAAATTATTAAGTATGTGAAATAAAATAATATTTTTATATTAAAATTTATATAAAATAATTAAAAAATTATTTATTTTTTAATTTTTGATTTTGATCCTCGCAGGGCATTAAAATATAAATTGAATGGATCTCGGATTTGTTTAAAGTTTTTATTATTTAATTACCAATAATTAGCTGGTTGGTCAAAAGCAAAAAGCGTTGACCAACTCATCGTGCTGGCTGCTCCTTCCATTCCAAATCTTCGGTGCCAACGTGGTCAACGCCCGGGAAGTCGAATGTGGACGAACGACGCACAGATAAAAATAGGACATGACCAAATTTTTTAATCAAAAAATATTATAAAATAATTTTATATATTATTTTATATAAATTTTAACATTTAAATATTATTTTATTTCATGTGGCATATAACCTATTGAGTTGGTGAGATAATGATCGAGTGGTTTGACTTTTGTGATGAACATTTTTGAGATTATTTATGATAATTTGTTGTAGTTTCAGATTAATCTTAAATATTATTAATTTATCTTAGATATGATTTGTAAAAGTGACTGAGATTTTCTGAGCTATGACCAAGTTGTTTATGAAAATTGAACCATCTAGTATAAGAAAAAGATTATTTTTTTTTCATAAAATTCTTAAAATATTGCTCTAGTATCGAATCATCACTTCATATAGATTGTCTATCCAATGCAAAAGTTAATAAACTTAATTTATATGTTAATTTTTTTTTTAAATAAATGAATTTTTTTAATGTTTTTTGATGTTAATACTAAATAGTTTTGGAGGAATGTAAAACTTGATGTTCTCATGTACCTGGCCTCATTTGGTTCGAGATAATTTTTTAGCCTATTATAAATTTTAATTGTAAAAATTAATTTTATTGTACATTCAACACAAACACAAATTTTAAAATTAATTTTATCTTATAAACTTTTTAATATTAAAATAAAAATTTTTGATATTAAATTTAAAAAATAAATTTTTTAAAGAGTGAATTTAGTTATTTAGATAAGAATTTGATAATTGATAGAACGTAATGAAAACAAAAGATTTATATAGCTGACTCCACCTAGTGGGATTAAGGCTTGATTGTTGTTATTGTTGTTGTAGTCTTACAATAAATATTTTTTAAATGAAAATTCTCAAGTTTACATAAATAGATCTGCAACTTATTATGATTTAAATCACGTTAATAAAAATAAAAAATTTTATAATTAAATATATTTAAGCAGAAATAATATTGAAATAAGTGATCTCGTTACTGATATTACGTAGTTCTATAAAATTAAAATGAATATTATATTTATATTCTCAAGGGAAAATTTCTCTCTCTTGTGATTCTCTTTATAAAGATAGTAATTTTATTTCTCTCTAGTTCCTACCATCTTCCTTCACCGATTCATCACCATTCCATCATGGTTACGAGCGGCACTACCGGGCTGGAAGTAGCGGTGAAGCTGTTGCTCCCCGTGGGTCTTCTCTCTCTGTTCCTCTGGAAATCTTCAGACCTTCTTCAGCAGAGGTTCTTCCACAGTCCCGGCTCTAACTTCACCTTCCTCCTTCCCGGCTTCTCATCCTCCAGCCACCACATCCGCAGCTTGCTTCCAATGGGGCGTCATCCCTTTCGGACGAATCAGAGCAGCAAGATGCACGGCGACCACAGCAGTGGAGGAAGCCGGCACAGCAGATGGAGGGTTTTAAAGGAGGAGTTCACATTCCCGGCGGGCGCTGCTCCTTTCAAAAGCTGCCATGCTTCCACCATCGTTGAGGTGAGAGATCTGAGAACTATGCCCCGAGCCTCAACTCTTACACTTCAATGTCTCGATTGTGCATTGTTTTTAGATCGAAAGGGATAAGCTGCTTCTGGCCTACTTTGGAGGACTTGCTGAAGGGGCTCCCGATGTCAAGATTTGGCTGCAGAAGTACCGCGTGCGTGCTCTAATCCCCAAATCTCACACCTATATGCAGTCTATTCCCTCACTTATTGAAAGCACCGGATCTGCAGAATGGTTACTGGGATCCGCCATCGATTGTCGATGAGCAACCGGAGGTACCACTGTGGAACCCTGTGCTGTTTCAACTTCCTTCTCGCGAGCTACTCCTGTTCTATAAGATCGGCCAGGAGGTGCAGAAGTGAGGATTCTTAGTAGCACTTCCTCTGTCTTTCAAGCTTCACGTTGCTGTGAATGCTTTTGCGTAAGCCAAATGATTCTTCAGGTGGAGCGGGAGCATGAAGCGATCGTTTGATAATGGGGAAACTTGGTCGGAGAGAGAACAGCTTCCTCCAGGAATCCTTGGCCCAACGAAGAACAAGGTAAGCAGCATAAGCCCACCCAAGAAATTTTGACCGGCAACGATTCATTTAACTGATTAAATGCATTCTATGGTAATCCAACAGCCTCTATTGCTTGACGACGGTCGTTTACTCTGCGGATCCTCCGTAGAGAGCTGGAACTCTTGGGGAGCTTGGATGGAGGTAATGACATGCAGGAAGCATTATGTGACAATCTGTGGTCTAAGAGGATGGGGAGCGATCGCGAGGTAATATCCTAGAAAAAAGAAATCACCGGTCCATGGACAGCTCCCAACGGGCTTTTAGGTTAAGTAAAAGGAGTACTAGGATGAATTGTACTATATTGGAAGGTGATGGAGAGTTCTTGAGCTATCTATATGTGTGTATGTGTTGATGCACCTTTTACGAGAAAAAACATGAGACTACGGTCAAGGCAAATAATATCTTGGTATTTGAGTGAGGCTATGGCTAAAGATGACAATACCTTGACATCTGAGGTATGGGTCATGACATAATGGTATCATAATCAACCTCCCATAATTTGATGTAGTTTGAGAATGAATTAGGCAGAAGATGATGGGTCTGTGATGACTCGTGATTGAAAATATTAGGAAGTGATCATCGGGTGATGTCCTAGGAAAAGTGAATGCGAGGACATAAGGATGAATTGTCCTATATCGAAAATTAAAGACAAATTCTTGGGCTGTATATATGTGAGATTGTGATTCTAAGATGTCAAGGCACTTTTTGGAGATAAAACTGTGAGGCTTGGCTCTCGGTAGTCTATTACCAAAGTTATAAGGTAAATGCCAAGGCACTCTTTTGTAGAGAAAACTATAAGGCTATGACTAAAGCTGACAATATCTCGACATCTAAGGGGCGGATTGCGACACATTGACCTACAATTCAAATCTCTATGATTCTTATTTTTTTTCTTCTTCTTTGTTTTGCAGGTTACAGTTGATAGTGGCCATTTATGGAAGCAATATGGCCCTATTTATTTGGAAAATGAAACGCTAGGAGTGATTCAACCGGTACCTTATAAGACTGCAAAGGGTACTTTACGTGTGCTATTGAGATCTTTTACAGGTGTTGACAAAGTTTGTATGTCAGAATCATTTGATGATGGCTTCACTTGGACCTTTGCCAAAGCTACTAGGCTTCCCAATCCAAATTCAGGTCAGCAAAGTTCCATTTTGCATAAAAAAACGCTAGGGTTAGCAATTTGTGCTCAAAACTCAAATTTAAGCTTCCAAACAATATTGTTTGGTACTACTAGGGTGTGTTTCATAATAGTTTAAACTTAAATTTAAGCTTCTTAGTATTAAAATGCTTCCAAACAATATTGTTGTGTTTATGTGGCTTTAAATTTTTATGTTGTTTTGGTTTAAAACTCATCCGTACGTCATTTTACACACTAAAGTAATTTAAGCTGATTTTGGTTGTCTAAACTCTTTAGGCCCTGTTTGGCAATGGCCAAAAAATCATGGCTAAAATTACCCATGACCGAAATCTTAAATTTATTTTAAAAAAACTTAAAAAATTCTGCTTATACTTATTAAGGTTTTGAAGCTGTTGCCAAATAGACCCAGGTATAATGCTCTGTCTTTTATGAATCCAGTTTTTGATTAGAGTCGGCTCAATGTCAACTTGCTCTTTGCATTCACACATGATTGATGTTATGCATGAGCATTCGTGAAGAGTTCACAAAGCGGTCATAAATAGTTGGAATAAGACCTAATGATAATATATATATACATATATATATATATATATATGTGTGTGTGTGTGTATGTATACTGTGTATGTGAGCATTATACCTCTCTAATTATATGGTTACTGATACATATAGACAATTCAATATACATATTACTCGGTTGATTGATTGATTGATGGTGCTTAAATTGAAGTCTAAAACAACTTGAAAATACAGGAAAATCATTAAATTTTAATGTTGTGAATATGAACTGGCGTACTTTGTGGTTCATGATCAAATCAGTCAAACAAGTAATTCACCAACATTTTAAAAAATTTAAAAGAAAATAAGTGCCAAAATACCAAACATATTATCACATGTCCATAATAACAAGCTTATTTTCCGTCATAAAGCAGTAAACACCATAAGAATATTTTTTGATTTATTATCAGTAGACTTTTTGAGTTGTTCTGATATGCAATTTAGTGTTGGCTTCTAACTATGTTGGATGGCAAGCCGGGTCGCAGTTAGATCGGACTGACCACCTGACCTTGTCTGGTTATTACAAGATTGCAAGTTTCAGGGCTTCACTCGTACTCGAGACAGTAAAATGACTATTTTGTATTGGAACTTTCTCTGTATCCAACTTGTTACCAACTTGATTCAGGAATTGATGGGGTGAAACTGAGAGACGGGCGCCTAGTGTTGGCTTACAATACCAAATCTAGAGGAGTGCTGAAGGTGGCCAGCTCTGAGGATGATGGTGATTCTTGGGATGAAGTAACGACTCTTGAGGAAACTGATGGAATGGAATTCTCCTATCCTGCTGTTATCCAGACCATGGATGAGCTTGTTCACATCACCTACACCTACAACAGGACACAGATTAAGGTTAGTTGTCCATTCAGCTAACTTTTTTTTTTCCCTGGGGGAAAGTTACATTGATAATACGAAAAACCAGTAATAAAAGAAAAGATCAAGGGGGCGTTTGGTTTGGTGCTATCTAGATATTTGTTATTTAGATATCTATGGTCTCGTTTGGTTCAAGAGTTAAATTTTGAATAAAAAAAAAATCTTATAAATTTAATGAAAAAAAAATTAATTTAATATTAGGAAGTATGTAAAATATGAAATAAAGTTAATTCTAATGTTCATATTTGTGTTGGATGTGAAATAAATTTAATTTTTATAGTTAAAATTTGTGCTAGACTGAAAAAAAGACCCGAACCAAACGAGCCCTATGTTAGTGGGATAAAGATTTGGTTATCGTTATTGTAGATATCTATGTTATCTTTAAATTGTTGTTTATTTGGTTCATATATTAAAAAATGATAATAGAAAATCAATCCAATATCTTCTCTCTTCATTATAATTAAATGTCACCTAATTTTAGATGACATTTAGATATTATGTTAGAGTAACAATCTTGTATGTTTTTATAATTTATTTAAACATATCAAATCAAATAATTAATTTTTCCAAATAACATGAAATAACATCACAATAGCATTGTATCAAATGCTGCCTGAATACTACTTAAATTTAACTCTTTGCTTATACATTGCAAATAATTCTATACACCATGAAATAAGGGTAAATTATATGTAGGTCTTTGAGGTTAGGACATAATAACACATAGGTTCACGTTATCAAATTTTTAATTTTTGGTCTCTGAGTAATATTAAATATATCAATTTGGTTTTGTTATTTAGCTATTTAATTAATAGTAAATGACTATTTTACCCTTTTCCTCTCTTTTCTCTCTCACCTTCGACACTCTCTCTTTCCCTACGAGCTATGGGCTGGACAGAGGAGGGGGCACATGTCCCTCCCACTTCCACCATTTAAGTGGACTTACGTGTAGTATTCAATATAACTTCAGTGACCTAATTGAGAACATGAGCCTATCTTAGGATCTAGAAGTTAAAAATTTTAAAAAGTAGATATGCATGATATTATATCATCACCTCAGGGACCTAAATTTAATTTACCGTAAAAATAATCTCACTGTCAGCTTGTTAACGTCCTTTAAAGATTCAAAATATTCAGTTGAATGTTTAATTTTATCAATTATATCCATGAGTTTAAATACTTTCGTTCTTGATTAATGAAAACATCCTTGGCAAATGCTTTCGCTGTGGTTCGTCTTTCATAAATCCAAGAATTTCACCTCTAACTATGAAATACGAATGCCCCCGACTATATCATTATAAAAAAGCAATTGCTTATATATGATATTAAAGATAGAGTGAAAAATTAAGAGTAGAAAAAATTTAATCTCAAAATGAAATATTCTTTTAACATCTTTGATGGAAATTTACCAAGATATTATTGTCATGGGACTTAAATTTCTGAAAATAATAAAAACCTTTATCTTTCATATGTTATATTACTTTTCTACTTGTATTATAGATGCACTACCCCTTCCAGTTTTTAATGACATGTTATTTTTCTTGAAATATATATACAGCATGTAGTCCTACAGGCCAGTCAGTAGCATGTTGAGGATGTAAACAGCAACATCTTTGCCCGCGAAATCAATATGATGGGGCTTCAAGGCCTAAAACATACAAACCATTGATGATTTTATTGCCAAGCATGTGAAATAGTGCCTATTACTATCTCAGTAAGTACACTGGCCTTTAACTGTAGGTGTGGATTTATTTATAAGAGGAGAAATGCTTCAACCTTAAAAGACATTGCTGCTGATTTTGTAGTACTGGGCATTGGACCCATTAGAGCTGAATTTGATCTGGTTTTGATTGACATGGTGTTCATTAATCTCCAACAAAACTAGAGCACAGTTGTAGCTGCAGAATACTTAAATCTAGCAAAAGTACTTCTTTTACCTTTAGGTGTGTTTGTTTGTAAGGTTAAATTTAAGAAGGTTAAAATTAAATTTGGATAGAGATATTTTTTTATTGAAAGTTGTGAATGATGTGAAATAAAGTTAGTTATTATGTTGGGATATGTGAGGAATGTGATATAAAGTTAATTATTATGTTGTAATATGTGAATGATGTGATATAAGTTAGTTATTATTTTAGTAATATGCATAGGATGTGAAATAAATTTAATTTTTAATATTAAATTTTATGTGTGATGTGATATGCCTGGTTAAAATTAAACCAAGTTAATTTTAAACTCCTAGACAAACAGGACTAGTTGATTAAAATTTCTGAATACTCCAATCAATAATCTGTTGAATGCTACCAAGGTTCACATGTTTAAGATATTGCACAAAACTTTTTATATTCATATGGTTTTGGCCTTAATTAATGTTAATCCCTGCCTTTTAACTGAAGTTCAATTTTGAGATGTTTATCTTAGAAGATTTCATTCTTTTTTTTTCTCTTAGTTAATTGTATGCAATCTCTTTAGAATGAAAGTTACTGTGTGTGGAGTTTAGTAGCATCTTTTTGTTTTGCATTGTATTGGCCATGGAGATGTTATTTAATTTTTTGTGATATTTGTGGATATTATTATTATTTTATTAAGTTATAAAAAGAAATTAACTAAATTTTGTTATTTTGTATTTTGAAATTTTAAGTGGGTAATTGATATCAGAATTATTTTATAGCTGATATTTGATTTCTAAATTTTTGCTAGTAATTTTTCCTGGCATTTATGGAGCATTTCACTTATTTATTTGGTTCTCTTGTGATCTCTATGAAAGGACTTTGTGACCTAGAAGTTGGGAAGAGCTGAGACTGAATCTAGAACAATTTTGTGAGTTTTTTAGAGGATTTTAATGTGATCAATTTTTTTTAATGAAAAAAGTTTATTGATGGATCATGTTCTAACTTTGGAATTTCATTGGTTGATAAGATCTAATACTCTATTGATATGTCATTTTTTGTTTTTTAGGTATGATTTATTTTGTTGTTTTAGTGTTTTTTACTAATAGGTTGAATTTATATGAATTGTTTTATTTATCGTCTATTTACCCTCCTCCCCCTCTCCCCCCCTTTCTAGATCGTCATCTTGATCTTCTATATACATATTTATAAGGGATATTTACATAGTAGACACAAAAATTAGGATAATTTACGGATTTTATCATAAATTTCAAAATATTATAGATATCACATCTAAAACAGTTATTTTTTCGTTTTTTCACATCTTTCAGTAATTTGACCAAATAATTCAACCAAACTCTATCGTGTAAGAACTTAACAAACCTTATAAAAGCCAAATTTGAGATTACAAGAAAGACCAACCACACTAAATGATTTTTAAAAAAAAAAAAGGAGGTGAAAGAGGGGGATGAAAAATTAACCAGTGATGTAATAGATATGAAGAAGAAGAGGAGGAGGTGAAGGGGTTGAAAAATGTTGAAATTGTTGGAGAGGAAGAAGCAGAGGATAACCAAGAAGGAGCTGCAGCAGTGAAATTAATTAGGTGGAATTGGGGAAAAAAAGGAAGAAGCAGAGGATTACCAAGAACGAGCTGCAGCAGTAAAATTAATTAGATGAAATTGGGGAAGAAGCATAGAAGCAAGAGGAAGAAGCAGACGCAACTTCCGCAACACCCAACGGAGTTGCTGCAGGATAAAATTAAAAGATAAAGTGGTAATAATGGAGGTGAAACTACCTTTCTTGGAGTT
>KZ451890.1:925524-935568 GCA_002786265.1 Apostasia shenzhenica
GCGATGCCCTAGCCGACATATGAAACTATGGTTCACTTAAGATGGAATGGGGAAGAGGAAGATGGAGTGGTAATAATGGAGGTGAAACTACCTTTCTTGGAGTTTGCAGAGTTCAGTCGCCGCCGATCTTTTGGAAGCTCCGATGCTGCTTAACATTGCTTGCGTCAGATGCGTCGCCGCCGGCCTCAATGCAGCTCCGAGCGTGATGCCCTAGCCCATAAATGAAACTATGGACTTAAGATGGAATGAGGAAGAGGAAGAAGAAGAAGAGGGTAATACGCTGATGCCCGCACTAAGTGATGCTCCGGCTGAGATTTGTTGACATTTAATTATGGTTAAATTTTTTGATAGAATTTACTGCAAGATATGAAAAACGAAAAAATAGCTGTTTTGGATGTGATATCTGTAATATTTTGAGATTTATGGTGAAATCTGTAAATTAGCTTAATTTCTGTGTCCACCATGTAAATGTCCCTATTTATAATATTGTTAAGTATAATTGAAAAATTTTATATATATAAATGTATTATAATAATTTATACTAAAGAATTAATATTATAAATATATTTATAAGATTTAATGGCAATTTATATTACTATATTTTAATATATTTAATAAGTAAAATGGATATTTTTTTAAAAAAATTATGTTTTATAATTAGATTTTATTAATTACGAAAATCAGCTTGAAATTTAAATAAATTAGTAGACTTGAGTTGAACTCGACTCAAAATCAAAAATTTTAATTTCGCGTTTTGTTTGGCTTACTTGAAATTGACTCGAAGTTATCTTTATTCACACACTTATATAAATACTTGTATATATGTTAGAATTTTTTTTGTGAAAAACTTTAATTCGATCAAACTTTAAGTTGAAATTATGAATTTTTAAATTAATCAATTTCATAAATTGTATAATTTAAAAGTATACTCAAACTTCTTGATGAGGAAGCCGTTTCGGAGATAAACTTTGAAATCAATATAATTATTTTTTTTCCTTTAATCCAATCTCTATTTTATACACTAATTATGTGGAATATCACATGTTAAATGTGAACAGGGAGAGAATTTATTTATAAGAGATTCAATAAATTCTGTATGTCTAAGATTTGCTTTTAATATTAATTATTCTGGTGAATAAGATTATATTAATAAATTTATCTTATTATTTAAAACATTTAAATTAATAAAATGAATTCAAAATTTAGATAAATAATGGTAATGTTTAAATCTTAATAATTATTATTTTTAATTTAAATAGATAATTTAAATATTAAAAGAATGTTATGCTTATATCTACTTCGTTAGTAGTAATGCACCAATGCATTTGCCTAGCTGATTACAGAGCACTACTATATATATATATATATATATATACAAATGTTTAATTATTTAAATATTGATTTAATTTTAAATTAAATTAATTATTTTTGGGTGAGTTGATTGTGAATCATAAAAAAGTGTAGTAGAATTTGAAATAAGTTTAAATATTAAAAAAAAAGTTTAGAAAAAATTTTAAATCGAATTACAATTATTTTGCTCGCCCTTAATTAAGTTGCCGACTTTCTCTAAAAAAATTTAAAAATCCTCACATACACTCCGGATCAGATTAGCATTCATCGTGACCCGATTTGATTTCTAACCCGACCCGAACCAATCGTATCATCCGACCCGTTCGATGGCGGTTTGAGGTCCAACCCTAGGCCTATATAAGAGGGAAATTGGGGGAACCAAGGGCACGAAAGAAAATCCGGCTCCAAGCCGTATTGTTCTAGGGTTCAGCTTCCTTGATTCTGTAATCCTCGCCATACCGATCATGGAGGTCGAATACTTGACCGAGGTGCCTCACGCGCACGTTGATCGGCGTCCTAGGAAGAGGGCGAAATTAGGGTGGGATGCCTGTGTTCCCGCAAAGGTAATGCCTAATTTTGAGAGCTTTATTAGATCTTCCTTCGATTTTTCTTGTTTTTTAGATTCCGTAAGTTTTCTCTGGATTTACGGCTTCCAGGTACAAGTTTATTTAATTTCTATCTACCTGTATACTTCTGTTGTTTTTTTTTCTTTACGTTATGATACGGATCTATTCCTAGTTCTTTCAGATCTAGCAGAATTTCTTCTAAAATTTAATATCTGCCAGATTTGGTGTTGTGAGATGCTTTTAGGCTTGTACTCCTGAAGATCTTAAATAATTGCATTTTTTTTTTCATTTCGGGGCTCGATGAGTACTGTATACTCACGATTAATTCGCCTGTTACTCACGTATCATAGGAGCACTTTCTGCGATGTTTTTGGGAGAATTACGTTCCCCATAAAGAAGATACTCATTTAACCCCCAAAATAAGATATTTATGTATGTCTTCCCATACTTTGAATGCATAATTATGTATTGCACTCTTTCATGTTGATAAGTAGTTACATCTTCCTCTCCTTTTACAAGATGAAGGGTTAGATCTTTACTTATTTGATGTAGGGGTGTAATTTGTAATTATGCATTCAAGATATGATGTGGCATATGTAAATATCTAATTTTTGGAAGTTAAATGAACAAAAAACATATGCAATTCTTCCTATGTTTTTTGGGGACATGGGGACTGTAGGGCTAGCTTCTAGTCATTCCAGCGAGATAGCCTCAGAATAAAATTGAAATTTTAGATTTCATGTACAGTTTGATTAGCAATTGCATAAAGTTTTTTTAATTATTATTTGGGGCTCTATTTTTGAGTTAAATTGAGTTTAATTATTAGCCATATATTTTAATTAATATATTGAGTATTCACATTGTGTATGTTAATCTTTTTGTATAACTATACAACTAATTTATTACATTAAATATGTAAAATTTGTTTTGACAAATTCTAAATATGTAAGTGTATAATTATCTAGTCGATTGATTACTGCTCAAATCAATTTAATTTCAAGTGAGCTAGCAACAAAAAAATTGAGTTGATTTTGATTCAATTAAAATGCGAGTGAGTTTTGTGTTTTGAACAAACTTCACGTTCATTTCTGTTTGGTATGTAAACAGTTTTGAAATCAAGATGCATGCATTTTGATATTCTGCAATATTACCCGAGCCTTCAAGTCTTTGTATTTAGTTGTCTTCTCCATTATGTCATAGGTTTGGACTTACTCTTTAGTGAATGAATCCGAAAGTTCTAGACATATATTCTTTGATTGTTAGCAAAAAATGATCCAACATTCTAATCAGATATATTTCTCAATTGATTTTTTTTCCAATGAAGATGCGTGCTTATATTGGTCTTTGATAAATGATAACTATACCTCCGCTTTTAGTTACAAGGTTTTTTCATATTCTTATCTATCTTATTGTGAGGTGATATCCTTGACTGATGCTTGAGTTTGTAGTTTTACGTAAGGGGGTGTTTGGTTCGTTGTTATCTTGGTGTTATGTTATGTAATCTAGATGTCATCTTTTGACTAATAATTTTATAATCTAATTGAAGATTATTTATAAATGTTATTAAACCAAACAATTGCTTTCTTTAGATAACATAACATAATATCAAGATAACATTGAACTAAACTCCCCCTAAATGTAATTGCTAGTAATGGTGCTACCGTCTAACCACATTTGTCCCACCAATGCATTTGTTATTTAGATACACCTGATTATCTAATTTATTTCTCTTCTCCAAACTTTTATTTTTCTATGTTAATCCGAAGTTATTCTTTTTTGCTATTACCTCTTCTTTTTATCTTTTTTTTTTCTTTTTGTGCAACATCTATCACCTTGGTTTACTATAAGTTTAACTTGTCGGAGTAATTGGCATGTAGGTTTGTTGTGCACAGTGAAATCATTAAAAATTCAACACAGCTCAGTAAGATTTCAACGATTGCCTAGATGTTACACTATAGTGGATTGTTTTTTTACATTTTATTGGCCTATCAATATTTTTATATGTTTTTTGCCTGATATTTGTTGGATATGTATATGTTCTTTGGTTTCACTCCTAATATTTTTCTAATTAAGGATGATTGTAGTGAGTAAAATGATATGTGATTTTTTTATTTGAATAGAAAGCAATAAGTTCATGGCTGTTTGTAGGCTCAGGTAGGTGAAGTGTTATGTGGGCAAGATGTCGGAGATATTAGCAGCTTGGTCTCCTTGGGGACACTTTCAAACCGTAATTGTTCTTTGCATGCAAAGGGTGTGGCTCAAAATCCTTCCCCTCCTTGGAGAGAAGATGATAAAGATGGCCATTACATGTTTGCAATTGGAGATAATTTAACATCTCGCTGTAATTACACTTGATTACCATTTTCAAAGATTGTGATGTAGCTAGTTATGTTCAGGCATATTTTGATATATCAGTTCTATTTTAAAGCTTCGTATATTCATGCTATGAAATAGTTAAATATAGATTTCATTTGCCAAATTTGTTATTTTGTGATTTATATATTCATGTTATATGTATATATGTATATAAATGCAAATTACAAGACAAACTATTTGCATGGTCTTTGGTGAAGATTTTCAAAATAGTGTTTGCTTATGTCTAAATGTTTTGGTTCGCATTTTCTTTCATGTCCTGTTCTGGGTTGTCTTGGGGGTGAGTTATTTGAGAGTTGTAGTAAATTGTATTTTGACTTATACTCTTTTTACAATTTTTGCATTTTTTTCTACCTTTTGACTTTGCTGAATGCCATTTATCCCAAGGCTTTGTGTAGTGTTATTTCTTATTTCAATACATTGAATTAGTTTAGGGTCAACGTTTTTATCGTTTCTCTTTCTTTAGACTAATTCGTTGTTGTTTCCATTTTCACAGATAAGATTTATAGCAAGATGGGTGAAGGTTGGTTTCTTGTACCCCTAGCTTTAATCTGATTGTCATTTAGGCACCTTACTATACCAATATATACTAATCCATATATCACATTACAATTCAGGTACCTTTGGCCAGGTTCTGGAATGTTGGGATAGGAAAAGGAAAGAGATGGTAGCAATTAAGATTGTCCGGGGAATTAAAAAGTATCGTGATGCTGCTATGATTGAGATTGATATGCTTGAAAAACTTGCAAAACATCGAAATGCTGAAGAACTGTAAGTCATGTTGTTCTCTTAAGCTTATTCTACATGCCATGCTTCACTTATGTTTCTTGTTTAGTACTGCAGTAGGGATGAGATCATGTTAATAATGGAGTGTATTTTGCAGTTTTGTTCAAATACGGAACTGGTTTGACTATCGTAACCATATCTGTATTGTAAGTATAGTTGGTTTATGGCAATTTCCCCACTTTTCATGATAACCTTTGGGGGTTAAGTATACCAGATTGCAAACAGGTATTTGAGAAGCTTGGTCCAAGCTTATATGATTTTCTACGGAAAAATGGATATCGCCCCTTTCCAATTGATCTAGTACGAGAGATTGGCAGACAACTTTTGGAATCTGTAGCATGTATAGTCATGTTTCTTCTTGATTTTGTTTGCTGTTGATATTTACTTTATTATTTTGGGCCTCCCAATCTTTAGAATGGATAACTGTTATGGATTTCACTTTTCATTCATCTTTTTCAGACTCTGCTAGTCTTTTGCAAGTAGCCTATTCTTTTTCTTGATGCAATTGTCTTTTTCACTCGCTGTAGTTATGCATGATTTGTGCCTCATTCATACTGATTTGAAGCCTGAGAACATCCTCGTTGTTTCTCCAGATCATGTGAATGTCTCAGGTTCCAAGGTACTTCGTGGTTTCTTCTTTTGTTTGGATCTAATATAAACCAAAATTCCATAGGTTCCTCTTAGTACCGTATATTATATCTATATTCCTTTTTGGAAGATTATTGATTAAGCAGGCATCTGTGCCCTGTAACTGATGCAGTATGCTGATTCATCTTTGAGATTACCGAAATCAAGCGCTATTAAGGTAATCGACTTGGGAAGCACGACTTCTTATAGTGAGGATCATGGTTATACAGTATCTACAAGACACTATAGGGCTCCTGAAGTCATATTAGGTAAAGAGGATATATATTCAAAAATAATTTCTACGATGTTTACCGTGTTGTATCCCACGAATTGTTGAATTATGCGTGAAACTAGGGCTTGGATGGAGCTATCCATGTGACATATGGAGCATCGGTTGTATTCTAGTTGAGCTTTGCTCTGTAAGTTCTTTCACAAGCCTGTACCTGCATAGGGGCAAATTTGTCGTAACATTTATAATAATCCTGTATAATTTATAATTTATGAAAATATTCTCATTTCTCAAATACTGTTCTGATATATTTGTTTCTGGTACTACTGTGCTCGTGGAATCATAATTCTCGCATAATTTTACATAATTTATTGTTATTATACTTTGTTGCACAATAAGTTAGAATTGTGTCTTTTTTGAACTTTTACCATTATGTAGAGGAATTCCTTGTGATTTTGAAATAACGCATATTACTACAGGGTGAGGCTCTGTTTCAGACTCATGAAAACCTGGAGCACTTGGCAATGATGGAGAGGGTATTAGGACCCATTCCCCTTCATATGATCAAGAGAGCAGAGTAAGTGGTGGCAGCTCTCTTCTTACACAGACTATCTATATATATATATAGATATATCTCATGAATCTCCATCCTGCTAAACTTTCTCCAAACATTCATGTATTTATGGTGCTTTTTTAGTCGACATGCTGATAAATATTTTAGAAGAAGTCGGTTGAATTGGCCGAGTGGTTCTTCGACGAGGGAAAGCGTCAGCGCGGTCCATAAACTTCCCAGTCTTCAGGTGCTTGATTGATTCTTATCCTTCGAGTGAATTTCAGGGTTTTTTATGCACAATTAATCAATCAAAACAAATTTGATTTTTGTTGATTACAGAATCTGGTGATGAAGCATGTTGATCACTCAGCTGGAGAGTTGATAAATTTGTTGAAGGGTCTACTCGAATATGATCCTTCTGAGCGTTTGACGGCTCGTGAAGCCCTCAGACATCCTTTCTTCTCAAAGAAACCCTACCAAAAGGTGATGGGTGAATGGTAGAGTAGGATTTAGTATTAGCATATATATATATTGATTGCATTTTGTACAGTGTGAAATTAGTTTTTCACTTCCTTCTGTATAATTTTGGTTTATAATGGATCATATCTGCTAATGACGAGTTTTTCTCATTCATAGTTTTTTTTTATGGTCAATTCATATATTTGATAGCCGTACGTGAAAAAAGCATAAATAGACCAAATGCTAGCCTCAAAGAATGTTGTTTTTTTTTTTTTTGATAAAGATAGTGTGATGCTCTTGGCTAAAGAGGGCAGAAAGTGATTGTTGGGTGATGTCCTAAGAGAAAGGAATCATTGAGATAAAGTACGGCTTCTAGCAGGCTTCTAAGTCGAATAATAAGTGGTGAAAAGTGCACAAGAATGAACTGTCTTTTGAGCTGTATAAGTAGATAATGTGATTTCAAATGATAGAGGTTTTTTTGGGGTAAAATCGTGAGATTAATGATGAAAAATTCTATAGTTAAGTGTGCTTGGGTTGGAGTAGCACTGGAATAAGTGATTTTTTGGGAAATATTTAAGTCAGTTTTTTTAAAGTTAAAATAGATAATACCTTTACATTTGAATCACGGGATATTACAAATAGTCTTAATGAATGTTACTGTTTCTCATTTCAAGAATAATGTTGTCTCTAATAATGCTATTCCCACTACAAAGGAATCTAATAATTTATGTAGTTTTCTTTTTTATTCTAGTCTTGAGGTAGTGAGGCGAGAAGGGTGGAATTTCATTATGAAGATGTTGAAGAATCTCTCATGATCTGAGGGCCTATGATCTTATTATGATCTCAGTCTAATGCCATCATCCTTCTGTCGAATGGTTTAAGGATTGGCTGGCCATATTATCTACTGTTGATGTGGTAGAAAAATATCTAATATGTGTATCTCTGCTAGATATTTGACACCAAATAGAAAGACCTGCACGATATCTTATATTTAGCTTTTTGATAGAAAGAAAAAGAGTTAATTATTAAAATGAATGTTATAGTTAATTTATAATTATTATTTGGTTTGTCTTTTAAAAAAAAATATATTTTAAAAACATTATAACATTAGTTTTTATTGATAATTTTGTAATTATTTTGGGAATGTTTATTTTAAATTTTTAAAAACTTTATTTTTATTTTCTCTCTTTAGCTCTCTCTCTTGCACAGGCTTTCATGGCTGGCCACCTCTCTCTCTCTCTCCGTCTCCCACGCCGATAAGGTGCTGGTGGCGAAGCAGCGTTAATGAGATGGCATCGATGCGGCGTCAGTGGCGGCGCGAGTAATAAAAATAATTTATAACGGTAAAAATATAAAAGTTTAAAAAATATTAAAAATAAAATTAGAAATTTATTAAATTTTATATCAAAGGACTTTTATGTAATATTGGTAAATGGTAAGCAGTTTTAAAAATTATAAATTAAATAGCAATTTTTTTATTTTTTTTAATAAATTAAATAGTAATATTTCTCCGTTGCAATTTTTTTTTATAATGCATCACTCCTGAATGTAATCTTTCAGTAATTTGCCTAAAAAATCATTCTATTTTAAAAAAATATTTTAAAAAATTGCTATCAAATTTTAGGAATTTAAAGAATAGTATTTATTTGTAAATATTAAATTTAATATGCGAAATGAGATATTTGTTATTATAGAATGTGAAATAAAGTTATATATTATTTTAAAAAATATGTATAGTATGAAAAATAGTTAAATGATTATGTGATATATTTGATTAAAATTAATTTTTATTAATTTTAACTCGATAAAATCAACGGACCAAGTATTTATTTTATAGTTAATTAAAAATGAAGATTAATTTAATCTAATTACAACAGGGATTTTCAAATAAAATAAAATAGGTAAATTCAAAAAGTAAAAAAAAAAAGGCTTATGGTCCTGTTTAGCGTCAGGATTAAAATGAAGATTAAAATGGTATTAGTTTAAAAACGAATAATAATAATAATAATAAATAAAAATTTTTAATCACTCTACATATTTTAATATAAAAAAATATTATTTTATTTCACATACTCAATAATTTTCAATAAAAATATCAATTTTACTTCACATCTTAGATCAAAATATTCGAATCGAGTATTTTGATCTAGGATGTGAAATAAAATTAATATTTTTATTAAAAATTATTAAGTATGTGAAGTAAAATAATATTTTTTTATATTAAAATTTATGTAAAATAATTAAAAATTTGTATTTATTATTATTATTAATTAAATCAGTACTATTTTGATTTTTGATTTTGGTCCTTACTCCTCGAGCAGTGCAAGAGAAATCTGTCCCTTAAGAGAGAAGGGTATGAAAGGTCCAACACTTTATTGACTGGTTGAGAAGTGAGAGAGGCTGGAGTTTGATCTTTGGTTTCTTGGTTCCTCAATTATGTAATGCAAAGAGGTAACATTGAATTGATTGAATTATTCCAATATTAATATTAATTTAATCATAATATTAATATTTTAATAATAATATAAATATTCAAATAGCATTATACTAAATATCCCATTAGTTTATTATATGTGTTAAATCTCCCCATAGTTCATTATATGTATATTGAAAGTACCATTGCTATATCTACCTATTTTGTTCTCAAACTATACTAAGCACACAGTTGTTTAATCATAAATAATTATAATTTTAAGGCCCTGTTTGGCAATTGGTTTAATAAATGAGTTATTTTCGCTATGGCCAAAATATTAAATTTATTTTAAAAAAAATTTAAAATTATTTTCTATCACATCCTACATAAATTTCAATATTAAATAATCACTTTATTTTATACACATAATTTTTAATATAACTAACTCATTTCATATCCATTTTGAGTAATTTTTTGTCACTTAAAACTCTTTAAGAGCAAGAGTTGATTATTATAAATACTTTGATTAAAAAAATCTACAATTGTAATCAACCGTACAATAATACACAAATTATGTAAAAATATTCACATTATTGATAAACGACTAATATATGAAAGGCTTTTTTCTTAAAAAAATACCTTGAATTGAGTAGGTCTAATCGTATCCAATCTAAATAATAAGATATAT
>KZ451890.1:960366-986661 GCA_002786265.1 Apostasia shenzhenica
ATTAAAGTAAAAAGAAAGTGATCGGTATCTAACAGAAGCAAAGATAGTATGGTTGATATAGAAAAACTAGATAATACAGTTGCTTACAAATACCAAATTCTTTTTCTATTGCCGAAACACTAGCGTGCATTAAGCATTTCGTAATCCCAATTATGTGAGTTCAGTATATCTCTCAATCTTATTATTTGAGTCTATGCATGAGTTGTGTTTTATGTATAATATATTTTTATTTTTTATCGTGTAGGCCAATCCAATTGTTTCAACATTTTTTCTTTAATTAGAAGTATCGAAAAGTATCGAAAAGTATCGGGCAAGTATTGGGCAAGTATCGATCAAGTATCGGACAAGTATCGGGCGAGTATCGGATTTTTAAAATTAAAAATAAAAATCGATACGCCATGTGGCGTATCGAATACGTATCAGTGGAGTATCGGAGAGTATCGGGATACAATACGGATACGTTAGGCTCCACGAAGTATCGGTGCTTCATAGCTTTTAACTAATGTTGAATTTTGTAATCCTTGTTTTGATCTTATTATTTCTTCAAACTCAATGTACTTATATTTGATTCATTAGTTATCTGTTACTTAAATATTAATATAAAAGTCAATGAAATATTTCTCCATAGATCTCAGCAAGAAAACTTGGTGATAAAATCATCATGAAGAGTGTATGGTTTAGATATCTTGGATCAGTTATACAGAATAATAGTAAAATAAATAGTGATATTATTAGTTGGTTCTAAGTAGGATGTATAAAGTAAATAAATGTATCTAGTATATTGTATGATAGAAAAATTTCAGTTAAACTTAAATATAAATTCCATCGATACTTTAGTTTAGAGATTCTTCAACTAGGCGTTGAAGCTCTGCTCCCTCCTAGTTAGGCCTATCAAATGGTCGGATTCAGATCGGGCTGTCTCTGAGCTGGATCTGATCTATAAGACAACCGGATTGGATCAAAAATCTGATCGAATCGGGGTCGACACAAATCTGATCCATGATCCATAAAGGATCGAGTTTTTGGATTGGTTTTAGGTCGATCCGAAACGTATACTAAGTATAAATTACTTATTTAAGTCATTGAGTTTCTTTAAAAAGGTGAGTTTTTTGTTAGTTTTGAATTTATATGTATAGTAATAGTAATATTAATTAATTTATTACTTAGTATGTTATCAAATAATCAACCTTAAATATAAATTGAATGTGAATACTAAAATAAGTAAACAATATGTATTTCATTTCATTTATTTTTATTAAGAAAAACTAATTTTAATATATTTAACTCAAAACATTAATATATTATTTTAAATTATCACAAAAATTATATATTAAAATAAAAGTAACAGCATATATAAAAATATTATAAAACAAAGAAAATAATACAAATTAATAGCTATATAGCCATTTAATAATATAAATAAAAATTTAATCTTATGTTTTATGTTTCATTTTTATATTTATTTGCTTTAATGAAGAAAAATATTATTGCAAGAATCAATAAGATATATAATATTATTTAAAGAAAATTGGATCTGATTTTTATTGGATTGGATAAATGCTGACTCGAATTCGACTCGCTGAATATATAAACGAAGTGAGTCGGATTTCGGGTTAATACTTTGGGTTAAAAATTATTCCGTTTAATAGAATAATCTGATTGAAACTTGGATTGGGTCGTGATATGATCCGACCCATTGACAGGCCTACTTCATGTCAACTCCTCCAACTCCTGTTTGGAATTGCAAAGGCGAAGCTCCAGTTACTTCTCCCTTCACTCTCGCACCTTGGCCTCACTGGCAAGCGCCATGTAGGTCTTCACGACCTGGAAAAGGGGTAATAAGATGCCGAAGGAACCAATCAAACACTGAATAATTAGAAAATTTTACTTACCTCTTGCAACTGTTTGGTCCCTCGAGTGCTCAGTATCGTGACCAAATTGTGTACCCTCTGCAATTGATCCCATAAGGTAAAGTGAACTACGGAAGGGATGCTGTCATCTCGAACACCCTCTTTCTACTCATCCTCGGTGAAGGGATGTCCTCATCTTGAGCACCCTTTTCCTGCTCATCCTCGCTTTGGAGATCCTCTTCATCGCCATCATAAGTGACTTCTACTTCACTGAGGTAGTGGGCTACATCGGGCAGCATCTTTTAGGTGGATCTGTCTATGAAGTCCAGGTCATCTCTTTCACCTTGTTCGACAATTGCTCCGATTGATGAGGATGAAGCAACCCACTCTATTAAGAACTGCTATACCTTATTTTTCAACTTCTTTGCTGCTGGCTTTGATGGCTCCCTTCTTCCAATCTGTTGCAGTCAGAACTACTCCAACTTCAGTTGTCGCTAACTTACTCCACAAAAGAGGGGTTAGAAGGCAAAGTCCTTTGGAGAAGTCGCATCGAAAAGAAGCTACTTGTGTAGGCCCTTATCTTCCGCTAGACACCTCAAGTATTCTTTGGCGTTGTGCATAGACTTTCGTATTTAGTCCATGATAATAATATAATTATAAATAATTTATGGTAATTAATGTTGAAACAAAAATTAATATTAACTCAGATTATTATACTTATTAGTATATTTTGATACTTGTAGGTTTATTTCAAATGAAGGTATTTAGAGAAATGAATGTTTGATGTTTAAATTTTAGGGTAAATTGCATTTAGGTCCCTGAGGTTGGAAAGACGTTGTAAATTGGTCTCAGTTTTTTAAAAATTTTGATTTGGGTCCTCGAGATTGCAAAAGTTCTGTCGTTTTGGTCCCAATTAAAATGTAATTACTAATTTTTTACTAGCATGTTGTAAAATTATTCTCGTTTGTTAATTTTATGACTTTTTAAAATATAATTTTGAGATATTAATATTAATATTTTGTAGTTTTAAATTTTTAGTGCAAAGAAAATAAAAAATAAGATAAATTAAATTTTAGATTTTTATTAAATGTTTAAGAATGGTGAGAATAAATGGGTGTGATGGCCTTTTAAAATGTATAAATAATTCAAACTAGTCAAAAATAATTAAATTTCACATTTTTATTAGGAAAAAGTAGTGAAAATAATAAGATTCTGAAAGAGTGGCCAAAATTGTACAACCTTAGGGTCTCAAATTTAACTTTTCACACTTTTACAACCTTAGGGTCTCAAAATGCGAATTGGGTGGAACTTGTTATTCACTTTCCAAAAAAAAATTCTCCTACCCATTGCTCCCTTTCTCTTTCAGGATCATCTTCGAGTGCCTCCAATATTTTACACACCCACCTACCTCTGAAGCTCGCCCGCCTCCGACGCCCGCGGCCTCCTCGATCCTGTCCCCTGACACATGTCCACCTACGCTACCCGCTGCCTCGCCGACTAGCGTGAGGCGACTCGCCATTTTTTTTGTCGCTTAGTTCGCTATTTTTTCAAAGGAACGTGCCACTCGTGCACGTCGATCTGAGCCGCTTGCCTCACCTACGTCACGATTACTTGAACTTATCATTTACTACTTGAATTTCTTTGGTTAAGGTATAAATTCTTTTCTAAACTCAATTAATCTAATTATTTGATTTCAATATAAAATATTTGCTTGACTTTGATTATTTATTTAGCTTTAATTGTGTGACCCGATATTTATTTTAGTGATAATTACTGTTGGATTTAAGTGTGAGACATATGTCCTAAATTCCTGAACCTCGGATCTGATTTATTGAATTTAAATTGACGTCCTAATCTAATTTGATAAATTCTTATTTATCAAACGATCCAGTTTAATTTTAATTTTAAAATATTTTTATTTTACGGGATATAGAATCTTATTTATCATATAATTTATTTAGAATATTTTTTGCGCTTAATTAAAAAATAATTTATTAATTAATTTTCCTGAATATAAATATAAAATATTATTTGCATTCTTTTTTCTCACGCATCAGTCAGGCTTTATCCCATTTGGTGGGGTCGGTTATATGAATTTTTTTTTGTTGTACTTTATAAAATAATAATGTCTCATTTATGTCCAAGTATGTAAGTTTATTTCTAATGATTTCTTATTATCTCTTATTTAGTGCTCTTTTTCTTCTTTTAACACAAGTACAATTCAATAACTCAACTCTTCTTACTAAATTTTTTATTAACGTATAGTTTATATGTCCAAATCATCTAGGTCGGTTCTCTTTGAGCTTATCCTCAATGGCTACTCAAATCATCTCATGAATATATTCAGTTCCCACTAATATTTTATTTAAAATATAAATCTAGATTGGTTTATTATTTGATCGAAAATGACGCGATTAGTCCATAACCTTAAAATATTGGTTCTCGAAGTTGATGTCATCCCCCAGGAAATGGTCTTCACGTAGTCGCTGTGAGTCAGTAAATCTTAATTTGTCGGGGTCGATGAAGAAGAATTTCTTATATTAAAGAAATGCTTTTGGTGTGTTGTGCGATACAAAAATTTCATACAGATTTAATGGTAAATTTATAAAACTGTAATAAGACCGACGATGATTTATGATGCTGAATGCTGGCCTATAAAAAAATATCAATAAAATAAGCGTTGCAGAAATGAGGATGTTAAGGTGGATGTGTGGATACACATGAAAGGATAGAATGAGAAATGAGTATGTTCGCGAGAAAGTTGATGTTGCACCAATTGAGGATAAACTTAGAGAAAGTCAACCTAGTTTTTTTGGACATATAAATTGTAGGACGATTGAAGCTCCAGTTAGAAAAATTGAGTTATTGAATTTTGCTCACATACAAAGAGGAAGAGAGAGATCAAGAAACGACATAACAATAAACTATAAGGAGTGATTTTACTCACTTAGATGTAGATAAGGATTTATTAATTGATAGAGCGTAATGGAAACAAAAAATTTGTGTAGCTGACCCCACCTACTAGGATTAAGGCTTAGTTATTGTTGTTGTTGTAGTCTCTGAACCTGGTGCTTTCGCCTTGAACACATGGCAAAGCAGCCCCTTCAAGGCAACGTAGTCGTGGAGGTGCGAATTGGCCTCCTATACAAAAATTGTCTTGAAGATCTCTCTATCCCATTGGATGCTCCTTAGTCGTAGCTCCTTGATGAGGCAATAGATCATCATGGATGGCATTCGACTGGAGTTGCTTCGAGACAATCCCGAAGTAGAGGAAGGGGAGGAATAACCATCTTGCGGATGAGGCAAGCACACCGTGATCTTCCTCTTTGGCGGTGCAGTGAACTTAGCTTTTCTTTGAGGGAAACTCAAGCCTCAGCTGGGTGTTCCCCGCCAAACTTGCCTTACTTCGACATCATAAATGTGGGCAGGGAGGTTATTCGTCTCTTCGGTAATATGTCGGGGAAAGTACCTTTGCTAGCTTACGGTCTACTTTTGCTACTCGACCCTCGGATGTTGCTTGTGAGATCATCAAGACGATGGTTCACATTTTGAGCAAGATCGTGAGTGATTGTAGTTTGAGCTGTTGACTCTATCTGTGCCATCGTCATCCCGGGTTACACGACTGGGAGATCTATGGGTGATAGGGGAGCACCTTGATTTCTGACTTTGATTGTTGGGGTTTAGGATGACGGGTTTGGCTTATTGTTACCTTTAACGGTTCAACAGGCAAGATGGTGCTAAAACCTTCATTGCAACTTGAACCACTAGGCCTTTGCAATGGTGCGGCGAGGCATCGGTGACCCTTGATGCCACTTGACTTTGGAGCTGGGGAACGTGCGGTGTTCGACAAATTTATTGTAGGCCTTCTTTGGCCAAGATCTGTAATGGTTCTCTGGGGCTTTTTGATGCCTCCTCTTGAGATAGTAGCCCACGAGTGGTGCTGAGACTCTTGCGTGGGGTCGCCGATGTAGAGGAACCTCCTCTTGATCTTCACCTTCGATCATATGTGTAAACATCGATATCTTTGGGAAGTTATTCGACGATGGAAGTTGGTTGATTGACATGTTATTTAAAGACATATGTAGGTTTCCTATGGTTAGCACACACATCAATGCCCGTGATGTGGGGGGAGGCATGTGGTATTGTAGTCTGTGCTTCAAATCTGGGCCATACGTGTGGCAAGGCATGATAAAAGTCAAACTTAGTAGAAGACTATCTTGAATATTTGAACTTGAACTGTGGATATCAAAGAGCCTACCTCGAATTTTCACGTTGGCTATTGTACTGGTCATAAATGTACCGCGTGGATTTCTCACAGTTCAAGAAATATTTATCAGCTATACACATAGTATGGTCTTGCTATTTCAGAAGTTAATGTGCCGCCCACAAGCGTTAAAGACTATCTCTCGAAACTTTAGAAAGCGCCAGTGTTGTACTTGACATAGGACTAATGTGACTTAGGCGATGGTAACCTCTGTCGCTATAAATTCTTGCAAAAAGTTTGATGAAGGGGTCGGTCCATTTCACTGATCATATACCTAACGCTATAACTATCACTTTCTCTACTTGTGTTCTTCCTCATGATCTCTTCGAGATAGTTGAGCCCTCCATTCTATACTCTCCTTTCTAATAGCGGAACATCTTCAAAGCTGTCTCTATTTGGCAATGTGGTTTCCTGTCTTCAAGGTTCCACTCAAAAATTGGTCCACTTGTTTTTCCTTATTTTTATTATCTTTATGATCTTGTGCATTTCGTGCATCAATAATTTTCGCTTTATTTCTTCCTCCATTTCATTTATATTGATCTCTAGTTAGGTATGTTTACCTGTTATTTCATTCTCCCTTGATTATGGACGAGAATCACATGTGAATCTCTCTCTTTTGTGTATGGATGCTAATGGATTTGTGCTCATGTGTTGGATGAAATTGTGTTTAGGTTAGGTCCAATTGCCATCTAATTTCTCTCTAATTTGATCTAATAACTTATGGGTTTTCATGATCTTTATAGCTTTTCTTGTGAATGTGCTTTGATTTATTGCCTAATTTCAAGCCCTAATAGTATGGAAATCCTATGTTTGCCATGGTTGTGATGAATTAAATAGTTTAGAGCTTGATTCTTAGTTTTAATGGTAAATTGCTAGATCGATCGTTCTGTCTCTTGAAGCCCTTCTCCATAGAATTTAATGGGAAGCACTGCTCATGATTTTCAAATTATAGCATAACACAATTTGGAAAATAACACTCAACCACTGAAAATATGAAATCATTGGTAGACACGCCAAGTATATGCCTTCATTCACACAACATATATGGCGAAGGAGAGCAAGCAAATCAAGTGACAACTAATGCAGCTCCTTTTGTTGATAATTATTTAATATAAATTTATTGATTAATTATTTTAAAAATTTATTTACTTTTTCCACACGGTAAAACTCTTGAGTGCCATATCACGAGTGATGAAGTTTGGTGTCTAGACATTTTTAGTTGATCTAAGGTGTACTATATTACTTGCTTGTGAACTTGATTTGAATTTGGCCTGAAAATCTCTTATTTTGTTTACCAAATTAATTTTTAGGTTGAATGTTGAGTTAAAAATATCAATTTATTTTTTGTAATGTGTTGGGTTGGAGTTGTATTGTTTTTTTCATTTGGCTTTTGAGTTATGCATTTTTTTTCACTTGATTCGATTTGTATTTGCCCAATATTGTTTTTAACATATTGTGAGTGTTTTGTGCTATGTATGAGATTGTGCGAGTTGATGTTAACTTGAATCAGATCAGTGGACAAATAAATTATTTGGGTGTGATACTGATCACAGTCTCAACTCATTTTTTAATCTGTTCAGGTTTATGTTGTGCTATTAAAGTCTGGTCAACTTGGGTCAAACTCAAACTTGACAAATTGTCCTATTCGATACGGTACTTGACTGAAGTTGAGTTCTTTAAAAATGCCAAAATAGACCAACAGGGCAAGAACCTGTAGTTTTTACATGATTCATAATTATTTTTATTGTTTTAGCATCATTATGAAGGAAGAATCATTTCCAGTGTTTGCATCCATTTGTTATTATAGCCTTACCTATTTGGCTTTTTATGTTTCTATTTGGCAAGAACACATTCTCTGTGTATTATAGATAAATAATCTGTTAGTAAGGAGTTGGCAATATGTATTATACCCTAATAATATGGCCATAAGGCAGTGATAAAGTTTTTTCGGTTGAGCACACAATGCCTTTTACTAACCCCTATCTTGGTTTTGTTGCTCGACTTGTGTAGCATGAACGTTTTGATATGCCTTTCCATTGTCATAGCTTCTTTCTCTTCTCTCCAAGCCATTCTCTCTCTCTCTCTCCCCCCCCCCTTCCCCCTCTCCACCTCTTCTTCCTCTCTCTTTCTCTCTCCAACTAACTCTCCCTTCGTATTGAAAATGATAGCCATTCAATTTTATATTCTACTTCTGAGGTCTACCATGTAGAAATATTCATTTTCATATTCATTTTGACACTTTCTTCCATTGAATGCCCTTCTCCTTTTTTCCTGATTAAGAAGCTACTTGCTAAACACCTTGACCTAGAATGCTAAAATTTTAGGAAGAATTTTTTATCCAAAAAAGAAACATAGAATTTTGGAATCCAGATCTAAGAAGGTTATCTAAGCTCTTTTTTTTTTTGATTAGCAGGTTATCTAAGCTCTTAAACCTAGGTAAACTTGTGGCTGCTGGCAAGAGGTGGCCCCAGATGGTGCATCATTTCTTGCCTTTGAAGGTTTAGATAATTGTGTAAATTAAGCAACTCCGTAGAAGGGATTTTGATTGTTATTTTTAATAAACTTATATGGAAGTTTAATCTGTCACACAGAAATTGATTTTTCTTTCCTGAATTTTGTGGTTGACCTCCAAATTTGTGAGATATGCGATAGGCAGACTTAGTATTGTGAATTATGTTGTCTTAAGAGATTCAAACTGTTGTCTCATTTTGAAAATTGATTGGATTATCAGCTGATTATAGCATCCAAGTAAATTCTTTGTAGTAAGCCTGGGAATACGTTGCATGATTACAAGGCCCTCCTTAGTGGTCCTTTCATTGCAGATGTTTCCGAGATGAGGATCTTAGAGCAGATAGGCAACCTGAGTTCACACAGCTTGACATGGAGCTTTCTTTCACAACATTGGAAGACATTTTAGCACTTAATGAAGACCTCACAAGACATGTTCGTTCTTTATTAAGTACTTCCCTTTTCTTTTTATTGTTTTACTACTATATATGTATTTTGAAACTATATTATATATATAATAAATACATATGTTGCTGCTAATCCAATTTCATTTTATTATTTAATAGCAAAATGCTCTTTGACAGATCTTTAATGAGATGATTGGAGTTAAACTTCCAAATCGTTTTCCAAGGATAACATATGCAGAGGCTATGAGTCGATATGGATCAGACAGGCCGGATCAGCGATTTGGGTTGGAATTAAAAACTGTGAGTTGTAAATTTGGAATTTGGATCAGAATGTTTTGGAAAGATGATTGTCATTGGATACTTTATTGTAGAACTTTGAAGTTTATTTAATGGAAAATTGGCTTCTTCTGAAGAAATATTTTGTCGAATGACTTGGATTTGGTGTATGCTTGTGTACAATGAGTAGAAAGTTTCATTAGTCAAAGTCCATTCATAATTTCCATAATTTAAACATAAAAAGTCAGTTGGATTCTTTGATCTAGACATGTGAGCGTGATGTTAGGTGTGTATAAAATATTTGCCTTCTTATGTTTGGATTGATTTATGTACGGCAACAACTTTTAGTAATCGATAAGAGATTCATTAATCCAGTAAAAACGCTAGTACTTGGAACATTTGCATTTTATTTATGCTAGTGCCATGAAACTACACCTCATATGACAAGAAGCAAATTACTGATTTATCTAAACTGATCTGATCATCATTTGGTTGGTCTATTATCCCATTAATTACACCTTATAAAATTTAATATTAAAAATTAATTGTTTTCAACTCGATGCCTTTAAAAAATTAATTAAGAGCCTTGTTATTTGCAAATGTTAGTTTTAATAAAGTTAAAGTTAAACTTGGATGAAGATATTATTTTTTTGAAAGTTGTGAATAATGCGAAATAAAGTTAGTTATTATGTTGGAATGTATAAAAGATGTGGTATAAAGTTAGTTATTATTTTGGTATGTCTGTGGGATATGAAATAAAGTTAATTGTTTAGTTTGAATTATGCGTATGGTATAAAATATAGTTAATTTTTAATATTAAATTTTATGTGTGATGTGACATGTTTAGTTGAACTTGACCATGTAATTTCAACTTGGCTAAACAAATAGACTCTTAGTAATTTCAATTTGGCTAACCATGTAATTTTGGTAAGCCATACTTATGATGTTCTATGTTAACTTGAACGGTTTTTTTGGTGGGTGGGGCGGGGGGTATTTGCAGGTTACCGACATTTTCACTGGGTGCAGTTTCAAGGTCTTTGCAGAATCCATTTCAAACGGAGAAATTATCAAAGCTTTATGCGTGCCTTTAGGTGCAGAATTTTTTTCCAACACTGCCCTTAAAAAGGGCAACATACATAATGAGGCAGTGAAGGCTGGAGCGAAGGGCTTACCTTTCCTCAAGGTCCTGGATAATGGTAAATGCATTTCCTTGCATGAATGTGCTTCTATTTTGTTTATTGTTCTTGTTTGGGTAAACTATTTCCTTGCGTCCATGGATAATGGTAAATGCATTTCCTTGCATCCATTTGCTTCTTTTCTGTTTTTGTTCTTGTTTGGGTTAACTAATGCCACATCCCTCTAGTTTAACCTACTAATGAAAAGGTCCTTGTTTTTAAATTTTTTTTTTAGGTCCCTGTACTTCATTGAGGATAACTCTAAGGTCCCTGTAGCTTTCCTTTTTTTTTTTTTATAAAAAAGGACTTGGTACTGTTTTCCATAACTTTTTTACCGTGAAATTAAAAAGATACAAATATTTGACTATTGAGGGCTTTGATCTCCAAAGATATCCCTCCATTGTCTTTCTAACCCCACAACAGCTAGTTGGTTGTTCATCCATCAACTATCCAGGACCAGAGCTTCTCTCCGGTAAACCTTCCCGGAGCACCTCTACGGATCTCTTTGAAAGTTCAAAGCTTTGCCATGGGACAACCCATTACTTCTATTATCTTGTCGATGCTTCTCACAGGTGCTTCTTGCTGATCCTTCGTTGGAGCTTCAAAGCTTCACTGCTAGACAGATTTAAATTCCTCTTATCCATAGCTTCTATTGCAGAGCTTGTCGTTGAACAATGCTTAAAAACTCACCGTTCTACAAGGCTTCATACCTGTTCTTACTTGTTTGTTGCACGATAATGAGTTCATCTAACCTACATCCCTCTAGCAGAGAGCCTCAAACCAGCACAACACAAATATCGTCAAGAGTAAAATTTGTGGTTGCAGAAAGAAATGTGTGTTGAAGTTTTCTCGGGAGGAAAGAAACCCTAATCGATTACTTTACACATGTGCAATCTAATAGCTACAGTTACTCTAAACAGTGAAAATCTGAAACAATCCCCAATAGGCATTATGATATGGATTTTGTTAAAAATTTAGAAATTCCCGACAACACTTCAAAAGTTGCCCCAAATATCAAAACAAGCCATTGAACCACTTAACAAAGATTTCATAACTTTTTATTCTGAAATTATGTTGACAATTGCAAGATTGCAACAACCGTATGAAATCAATTATGTATTTTATCCTTTGTCTATGTATTGGATCTCTTGTTGCTTCTATTTTTGAATGAAGCAACAATTTTTATGGCACATTATTTTATTTGGTTCAATGTTTGCCTGTGCAGTCAAATGAAATGCGTTTTGCGGGCCCCTATCAGCAAAATTCTCCAGTATTAATGTAGGACATAGCAATATAATGTAGATATAGCCCATAACACATACAGTTGCAGAAGGAGTGCAGAACGTAATATGATTTGATTAGAAGAAATTCCTTGGCTAATTTAGAAACTGGTATATTTCATTGGTTAATGCAGTAAACAACAGCAGACTGATATAATATGTAGAATAATTTTCCTGGCTACATTTGGATAAAATGTGATTCACAGGTTAATAAGCAATCTGTGTTACGGTGCATGGCTAATTAGTACTATGATAAGTTACTAGAGATCAAGGAAAATCTGGAGAATGATGATCCTAAGCTTCAGTCCTTTGTACAACATCTTAGATTGGACGATGCTATGATGGCACTTAAATTAATGAATGTATCTGTATGAGCTTTGACACATACAATATAAGATGTATTTGAGGTTGATTCAGTAAACATTGGCCTTAAGCTGGCTAGTTCTATGGGTAATTGTTGAAAAATATGAAGCTCCTTGTCCTAGAATGTTAAAAATTAGAACTATCTGTAGGTCGTGGCTGTGATGCGTGTATGACGAGCTCCTAACTAGGACTGTTAGTTTAGCTCAGAAAACAGCTTATCATAGAACATAAAACACCTAACAATAGATGAAATAAGCCTTGAGCATTTTTTAAGGAAAAAATTGTTGTCATCCAATCGTGACACGTGCCGACACACGGTCAGCCGAATAAGAGTTCTCGAACAACCCAAGCGACCTGCTCAGGTTGGGGTCCCCTAGTCAAACAACGTATTTTACACTAGAGGCAAAAATGAGCTGAGAATAATTTCAAATAATTTTGTGAGAATTTGAGAGTGTTTTATAGTGATCAATTAGTTTTGGTAACCAACAAGAAAGCACCATTGGTGAACCGTGCTCAAGTGCTCAAGCTCTAAAGGGGAAATCCCTCGTCTGGCTTAGTGCATTCATTGGTTGATCTCAAATCATATTATAACTTTATGATTCAAATTTCTTTCTCTCTCTTGCTTTCTTAATAGTTCTAAAAGAGTAATGTCTTTGTGATCGTTTTTCTTATTTTCTTCTTAGGCCCTGTTTGACGCGAGGACTATAATCAGGACCAAAATGATACTAGTTTAAAAAATAACAATAATAATGATAAATAAATTTTTTTTAGTCATTCTACACATATTCTAATATAAAAAATATTATTTTACTTCACATACTAAATAATTTTCAATAAAAATATTAACTTTATTTCACATCTTGGACCAAAATACTTGAGTATGTGAAGTAAAATAATATTTTTTTATATTAGAATGTGTAAAATGATTAAAAAAATTTATTTATCATTATTAGATATCAACTGTAAACTGATATAGCATGAACCAACAGAAAGACATAAAACATAATACATAAACAAAACTGGAAGTAAACAGATATATCACTAAACTGATCAAACTAAGTGTACTTTGATCAAACCTGCAAAGATAATCATTCCAAAGGTGATAAACCCAGTTATTTAAAATATATCACAGATATATCAAAAGATCTTTTTTGCTGACTGAGGATGATATCAAAGATTTCAGATCCCCTAGTACACATTTCATTGTAGTTGCTTCCTCTTGGGTTTCTTTTCTGGTTGCTGGGTGCTTCAAACCGTTCTACAGTAACTTGTGTCTCAGTCCACAAAGCACTGCAGAGTAGCCTTCCATTAATAGCCTCTCTTTCAGGCCGATAGATTGGTTCAGTTCTATCTCTCTATTCTCATCGTTGGAATTTTATGTTTGTCTCTATCGTTTGCCAAAAGTCTGTTCTAGAAAATGGAGCAGATTTGTGTGCTTGCAAGAGCAGCTTTTTTACCAGTTCCCTTCCATCTCGGGTCCATCTATTGTGTGATGGATTTGCGCACTAACATTTTTGGTGCTTTCATTTTTGTGTTCTCGCGAAGAGATAAGAAGCAAGGCATACCCCGGCGGAACAACTCAAAAGAGAAAGGAACTTTTTTTTTTGGAAAAGTGTCTAGCAAATTATTGAAGTCGGCAATATGGGGATCTTGTCCAGAAAATATAGCTTCCATGTCTCAGTCCAACAACTGTGAATATTCTCTGACATGTGAAATGCATATCAATGCATGTATACAAGGCATGCCACAAAGTGTTTTGTACCTCTTAATTATTACGCTATATGTGTTGCCTTTAATTAATTATTTGATATTCAATATTAGAGGTTGGAAGCATTTGCATCCACTGGTTACCCTCCTGGTTTTCCTCTTTTAACCTTTTCTTAGTTGCTAGTGTGACCGGATGTGTATTCAATCCTGTTATGTCCCACGTATGACTGAAAAAGCACTGTCTGCTTGAGTTTGAGGTTTCTAAAGTGTTAGAATCAGCTTGCCCGTCACACATTATCCAACTTCTGAGTGACTTGGCAATGTTACTAGTAACATGATCAGATTTAATATCAGGTCGAAAGTCTTGCCTAATACTTTTTGATCCTACTTGGTTGCACGAGCCAATCACTTGCTTCTTATCTCTTAGATTTAGGAAGATTCATCTGTCTTTAAAAGTTGTTCCCTATGAAAGCTTTAGCAGCACTTCAAATCATATACAAATTTTAATGTTAAAATTTAACTATATTTTATATTATATACATATTTCAAAAAAAAATAACTTTATCTTAAATCCTGCAGACATCAAAATAAATACCTAATTAATTTCACATCCCTCGTATATCCTACCATAATAACTCTATTTCACATTATGCATGACTTAATGAAAAAACATTTCCATCCAAGATTTGAAAAAACCACTCTCACCAAGAGGGGGTTGAATTTGGTGAGATTTTGAAAAATCGAAAAGCTAAGTAACATATCACATCAATGGACAATCAAAAAGTACAGGAAAAGTAAATCACATAGTTTTTAGGTGGTTTGGCCATTATCACTTGGTATTCCCCCAGGGCTCCTAACCCTAGGCCTACACTACCCAATATCTACCCTCTTTCGCTAACTAGCTGTCGAAGAAACCTGTACAACATGGATCTCTCCTCATAGAGGGCGATATCTACCCTCAACCAATCCTATAAGGCTACGATTAAGCTTCCCATAAGATCAACCCCTCACAGAAAATGGGTTTTTAAAACATGGACCTTTTTTTTACTAGCTTAACCATAGGGGCCTGTCAATAATTTACCCCTTTTTGTAGTGTAAGTTTCTTTTTGTTTTTGATCCTTGTTTTTGCTGAAACTGTACAGGGGAATGTGATGGTATTCCTGCATTGGTATCGTCTCTGGAACCTATAAATAGGGAGCAGCTGTTGAGACTTCTCTCAGCAAAGGCTGGGGACCTTATTCTGTTTGCAGTGGGCCACCAAGCAGCAGTGAATAAGACTCTTGACAGGCTGAGATTGTTTGCTGCAAACGAGATGGGATTGATTGATCCTGTATGATTTTGATGTTTAAAACTCTTTTTCATTATTGTTATTGCTATTATATTAAGCTAATATGCTGTCTCCTTAAACACAAGAAGTTCAAGTTTCATTATTCTGCTAGTTTGACCTTATACTGATACTGAAGTTGAATGCATTTTTGCTCTTAATCCATTAAAAATATATCTGAATTTCTCACCTTCCATCCTGTTAACAAGATGCACATCTTGTAATATATGTGGAAGCGTTTTGATGTTTGCTATATTAGCAAACTGTAGTAATTAATCCTCCAGACGAGAGTACAGCCAATTGACAGAAAATGCCAAAGCAGAACAAGAAGCTTCTTCCCTGTTCTCGTTGATTTTTAACATTTGCCCGCTTGATGGGATTAAACGAACAGTCTATGCAAAAATAATGGTCTTTGTAATCTTTTCATAAAAGATCAAGGCCTATATTCTTATTTTCTTCCCTTAGATCTTCCTGTTTAAGATGAAATTAAAGAGAGAATCGATAATCTAGTTACAGTGGCATGAAAGCATGTCTAGTTACAGTGGCTTCTTCCGTTAGATCTTCCTTTATAGAGCTTTGATCACAAATTTGCACTTCGGTCTTGGAGTGATCTAGTGAGAAATCTAGATTGCGTGCATATTTATTGCCTAAGTTCTAATTGCGTCAATTGAATTCTCATCCTGTTCCTTTATATGTGGTGGTGTTATCAAAAGAATGAGCGTCCACTTAGGAGCTGCATGGAAGGAGTTCTTAGATAGTTGAATTGTAGTATTTTGGGCTGATATTAGATGAGGTGGTTTCTAACTTTACTATGTGAAGCATTAAGGCAAATGATTATCCAGATATTGGTCGCGTTAGTCCCTTAGTGACGATTGTCTTTGATCGAGGTTGGTCCATTCATTGAGGCCGCACTACTTATAAAGGGCGGATTGTTGAATGAGGTTTTAATTAAGGGGGAAAGTCTTTCGTCTTGCATCTGATGAACTTATGAGTTTGGTTCTTTAACAAATGACACTTGTACAACTTAGATCAACAAGCGATTTTCAAAGTTAACACTCAACATCTTGTTGTGTAAGGGTTAAGGTCACAGACTCATAGGATTGGCGATTAGTGGATTCTTTGAGGGTTGGAAAGACGTGATTTTTTGTTTTATGTGTTAATTACATATAGTGTGAGGAGTTTGGAGGGCATTGGGTTTGAGGAATAGAATTGGTTTTAAGGAGTAGTTGAGCTGTTGGGTAATAAGTGTCATGATTAAAATTTCAACTAGAATGAGATCTTAGATTCTATTTAGAGTTGACAAATTTTATGGATAATAAATGGGTTATTTTTGGGTCAATCCATTTTGATGGGTCAACTCGTCTACTGCCATAATATATGATACTTGGTTAAACTTGGCCGATTAGCATGCATGGTCTATAATTGTCACATTTACTCTAATTGTAGTAAGTTGAGCTTAGGCCAATTTAGGCTCAATAGTGGATGGCTAGGTTGTGCCTAAACTTGCCTCTCTCATGTTGCATTGAATCAAAATGATGCTCATGACTGTCTTAGGATTTTGTGCATAAACCATGTGGTGTAAATGGTCCTGGTGGTGTTGTATCTTTATTTTTTGCTCATAAAACCAAATATGTATGTCGTAAGAATAATGAATGTCTTATGCCAACACATAAGTAATGGTGTTGAAAATCATATTTTGCTTGTGCCAGTGGAAGGTGGAAAACATTTGTTAACACAATATACTAAAAAGGATTTTTTAAAATTTGTTCTTTGATTTTTGTTAAAATGAAGGGGAAGACTGAAAATAACTTGGAATATGTTCATTACACATTACCTTGAATCACCTGCACTCACTGAGGGCTTGTTTGGTTGGAGGATAAATTTGGGTAAGAAAAGATAAAATATTTTATTTTATAGAGTTGATGGGAAAGAAATTTATTTTAATAGTGGGAGGTGTGTAGGATGTGAAATAAAGTTGATTTTAAGGTTGGAATTTATGTTGGATGTGAAATAAAGTTGATTTTTAAGGTTGAAATTTGTGTTGGATGTGAAATAAAGTTTTTAAATTTATAATGAATTTAAAATATTATTATTTTATTTCTTTGCCTATTCGTGGGTTCATGCCAAACATACCCTAGTGTTGCATTGCATAGAAGTTGAATTGGGAATAGAAATCCATGTGAACCCTATTAATTTGAGATTACTGCTGCTTGTTGTTGTTGCTATTCTTGTTTGTTTTATTTAAATTCTTGTATTATTTGCATTGTGCACTATTCTGACATATATTCTTATGATTTATGCTTAACTTTATGCTAGTCCTCCCATTCACTTCTTTGGGTGGTGGATTTTCCAATGTTCGAATGGAACTCATCTGAACAAAGACTTGAGGTCAGTAGCTTATTATCAGTATTATGGTTGCTTGCTATAACGTAAAATGTTCTCTCTACTTATTGCATATGCTATACGTAATGGTTGGTGGACACAGTGCCATACGCTCCGCTTCTTGAATTTGTCTGTTGGACCACTTTAGTTAATTTATTTAGTTCTGAGATTTTTTTTGAAATATTGCCTAGGCCTTTGTGTGAAACAATATATCTAGTAAAGTACATCAAGGCATATTCTACTTTAGGGTAGTAAAAAATGTAATCATGGGTTAAATTATCAAAAGCACTATTTAAATTTGTTGTTACATGTGTAAACTTGTACGAATGAAAAAAAGAGATTAAGCAAGCAATTTCCTCCACAAGATGGTCCCTCCGGGAAAAAGCTTTCGCTATGATCTGTTATGTGATTGGATCTTGAACAATTTGCTTCCATTTTGGTATTGGACAGTCCAGTTCAACCTATCTTGTGTCGTATAGTATCTTGGGTTAGGCCTTGATTGGATGGTCTGATGTTGTCGCTGTTTGCATGTTGTGCATTTTGCATCCTAGTGGAGATCAAGAGGTTCATTTCATTTGACCGGATCATCCCATTTTCTCTGTCGTCCCATTGTGATGTGGTCAAACGATTCGATCTCTTGTAACTTGTAGTCATCCTAGTGCCTGATACTCATTGGACAGTTAGATTCAACAAACCCTAGCTGATTTCTTCTGTATTTTGATGTTGATGGGTAGGATGGACCATTCTATTCTAATATACTTCCTTTGCTCCTGATAGCTTGGCCTTGGATCATCTTTTGTTGTATTAGTTGAGGTGCTGCCATAGAATCATTGTTGACCCATAATCATTAGAAGTTATGTTGGACTTGGTCCATGTAAGTAGGGTTTTTTTTTGGGTTAATTTTTGAAGTTCCCATTAACATCATGAGAAGGTTATTAAAAACAAAATCATGATTAGGTTATTAATATTAGACTGGTTAACTCTGACTGGGTTCAAATTTTGGTTATCATTGTACACTTGGACATTTAAGAGTATCGATAGAGAATTTGATAGTCCTATAATGATGAATGCATATACGGGCAAATTTCCATGATTTTTACCTAAATAAATTTGTCTGTTGATGAGATAAGTAGGAGCATTTTTTTTGTACTCAGTTCATATAAATAATTGTGGCGTGTGAAAAATTCATTTTACTTAGCAATGTTTTATGGGGTTAGATTATGTTTATGATCTTGAATTGTAAATGGTTGAACATTAAGATACACTTGTTTGGAGCGTTCTTTAGTCATTATCATAAATGAATGGCGCGGGAAGTTTGACGATAGTGACAAATAATGTGTAGGACCTCTGCTTTAGAGAATCCGGAAGTCTAGTTGGCTATGTTGTATTTAATTTGAATCATCATTGAGATTTAATATTCAAGGAACTCCACATGTTACACTTTTAATTGACTTTTAGTGGGAAATGGAGAGGATAAAGATGGGGATGATGCAGAAGAGAAAAGTATAAGGGGGAATATAGTGCCTGAATGTTGAGAATAGTAAGATTTGGTGGTG
The DNA here is from genome assembly GCA_002786265.1 of Apostasia shenzhenica. Lineage (NCBI taxonomy): Eukaryota > Viridiplantae > Streptophyta > Magnoliopsida > Asparagales > Orchidaceae > Apostasia > Apostasia shenzhenica. Next base: position 979,459 of record KZ451890.1, read on the forward strand.
ACGATGGCTGGGATGATGATTGTGCTTTGCTGAGATGAAGCTAATTGCTACTCTGTTGGATGCATGTTATGGAATAAATGGATGAATGATGATGGAAGATTTTTGGCAAATGGGTCTGTATAGATGGAGTTAGGGTATTGATTTGGTTCATGCTCATTCAACTGTGGGAGCAAACGAAGAACCAATATGGATTCTGTTAGTGCCATCTTATCTAAACTACTAATTTTGTGTACTAAATAAATTCTTTATTTTGCAGGCCCTTCACCATCCATTCACCGCACCAAATCCTGAAGACATTAATGACCTCCCTTCTGCTCGTGCTTTAGCCTATGACTTGGTCTATAACGGAATTGAGGTATCTCTCTCTCTCTCTCTCCATTGTCATAATTGAGGAATTCTTACAGTTTTGTTATGAAGTATCTTCTGCTCAAGTTGTATTACTTTTTTTTTTAGTTGCTCTGTGTATAATATGTTAATCAGTCTGACTAAGGAGGGTGTTCCTCTGGTTGGTCCCTTTGCTGATAAGATTAAGTTAACAATATGATTGCATAACATTAGTTTTGTCCTCCTTTCCCGAAATAATGTGTCAGTAGAGTATGTTTTACAGTTGACATTAAAATTAAGATAGCTTTAAAGCATGTATTATTTAGTGACTTATTTGATCAACTTTCATTAAAAATGCTGTCTTTGCAAAGTAGCCTTAAGACTAATTATTAAACTTAATTATTTTTTGTTTTATTTCCTGCCGTTTAGTCTGAAGATCTTTAGTTTGTCAAGTAGTTTACTCTATGTGATAATAACTTCAGGTACTTCCATCTTTTGAAAAAAAAAAAAGAAGAAAAACTACCGGTACATCCATGCCTTCCATGATATCCTAACTGTTACGCAAATGAATTTAAACAAAAATGTTTGGATATGGAGTAGCTATCAATGTGAGGATTTTTTATGACAATTTGAAGAATTTCACTATTATGATTGGCTATAGAATGGTTTGGCTTTGTGCCTTTTCACTTTGATGATTTGTAAATTGATTAAGCATATTCAACTTGAGATTCTGTGGTTCTTGCTTTTTGTAGAGGACATCTATAATTGATGACATTTTTGAATGACTTGGCCAGATTTTGGAACGTTGGAAGAGCATCTTAGAAATAAACGAGTTAAATTGAGTAGGTATGATTTTAGGTTTGGTGATTCTAAACAAGTTTTAATTAGATGGGATAGTGGTCACTTCATACGAGAACTTCAAGTACTTCAGGTCTAATATCTATGATAGCAGGTGTACAGAGGAGAATGTCAATTATGCTAGTCAAGATGAATTAGTTAGTTTGAGTGATAGAAGTTACATACGATAGAGAGATGCTTATAGAGTTGAAGAAATTTTTTTGTAAAATGGCTATCTTTATAGCTATGCTATAATGGGGTAAACATTGGGCAATTTTGTGACGAAATAGACACAAAATGAGCTTTTAGCTTAAATGCGGATGGTGAGATGGATGGTAATCACAGAGTGGTTGCAGTAAATATGATGGTTTTATAAAGTTGTTTTTCACCTCTACAGAGCATGAGACCAGGGAGGGACATTTAAGATGGCTGTCATATCCATGCTGATGTATGGAGAACCTTGTATATAAATGTTGGACGATCCAATTCAAGATATCAAAGGAGGTATGGTATGGCAAAAAATGAATAAAAATATGGATATTACAAATTACCTTGTGCTCATGCAGAGTGTTACTTTACATAGTGCTAAATGGGGAACAACCATACATGTTCACCGCAATTAGGTTGTGATTAAGGCTTTGTTGTTATTGTTCTTGAGGATTTTATATTTCTCCTGTTATTTGGCACAATCTCTATCACATATATATACAAAACATAATTATTGTATAATACATGCGACTTACTCCTCTCTCCTTGCCTAGTACTGTGATCATACTATATAATCAATAGAAAATGACAACTATTTTTTGTTTACAATGACTCAATCATAAGTATAGTTTTATAAAGTAATGTTCGACTGGTGCTAGATTATCGTTGCAGCTAGGCTGTCACCATTGCATGATATCTTGTCCAACAATAAAGATGTTTTCTTCGATAGCCCTTTCTAGTCTAGGTTCAGCAGTATCCTGGAATATGCAAACAATATCAAATTTGGAGTACTAGCACTAAATTAATAAGCTAAGATGCTTGTGGAAAAAAAAAACAAATACTAACTTGAGCATAATTAACCAATTCATGTAGCTTTTTATCCAAAATAGAAGTGAAAAGATCTTACCATTTCATTTTCTTTTGAGGATCTTCATGAGGGAAGGGGATACGGGATGCCTTATCCAAGCATGAGATCTTCTTTGATGCCCATTTATCATGCATAACTTCGTTCAAATATTAAGCTGAACCTGGATTGTTTCAGCAGCACAAATTTATGCAGATTGTTAACCAATTCTCAAAAACCTATACACCTGCACATGCAATAGAGCTGCAAGCAATGGGATGGGGTATATGCAGATTGTTTCAGCAGCACAGAAGAAACAAAATGAATGACCAACCAAAACTTCAGGATTTCTCAATGATCTAGCTAAAAGTAATAAAATAAAATATTGATGATATGAGAGTACCCTGTAGTCGTAGGACAACAAATGGAACGAACGTCAGAAAATAGATGGATGAAATCCTGGAATGCCTAGGTAAGCTCTCAGGTCGCATTACAAAGGCATACATGACCTGCAATTTTAAGTGGCAATAATCCAAGATTATATTAAGGGGGTGGGGGGAGAGATCCATACAACTAAAACACGTAATGATTTCATCAAAATTTGAACACTTCAAACTTGGGCGCAAGCTAATTTAAAGAGCAACGAATCTCCATGCTTCCAATGGCTTCCCCACAGGTGAAACTATTCTTTGACTTTGCAGAGTTGTATGCACACTGCAAGAAAAAGTAGCAGAAAAAAAAGCATAGAAAGAGAAATATTCTCTCCACTTCCTGAACCAATATTGAGAGGCCTGCAATCACACCTACTAGAACTCTACTTCATCATGAATATGGATGCGGATAAAACTGAAATTACCCACATGAAGTAACAGCTGACCAAAAGCACTAATAATTCTGCCTTAATTCCTTTTGCTAGATTTACAATAAAAACTGGTTAGAAAAAAATGCCAAGCGATGACTTGAATTTGTCATTAGAAACTGAGTTCCTTAAAGAAGAAAGTATAGGAATTTATAATGCCAACTCTACAGAATGTTACAGAACATTTTCAAAGAAATGGACTATGATATAGAGCATATTAAAACTGAATACTATATAAGCACTTTCTCTTAAGTAACGCTGGCATTTATGATAACCATGTACTATAGATATGAATCAAGTACAATTCACATAAGTCAATTTACAATTTTATTAATAGATAAATGAAAGAGATATCAGTAAATACTGCAAACAAAACCTAAAACTTCAAAACCTTCACTGTGAGCTCCCTGAGTATGATTACAATGCCTTAAAAGTGTTAGAAGTCAAGCAAATAAATTTGCCACATAACATACACCAAAGGAAAAGAATGTAGCATCATGCCATATTCTACTTCAGCTTGATGGTGCAATGACTAATTTTTGGTTGACTGTGTAATGACTCAGATACATCATTCACCGCATGACCAATGTCATGGGAAAATATTTGATTGGGAGTTTGAGCACAATGGGGTTGTTCTGTAATTAACTTTCGGTATGAAGCAGTCTTTTCTTCAGCTTCCTTCATTAAATTGACTTTGAAATATATTGCACCTGGGCATTTATGCATTATTGAATGGCACTCCGCCCAACTTTGAAAAATCCTTTCTTTCATCCTTTAAGTACTGGGTACAAAGGCATCTTGCAATATCAATAAAGCAAAAATTAGGAATACAAGAATGAGCAAATTAATACAGATTTTTAACATTAATTTGTAAAATTAACAATACAAGACATGACGATAGCAAAGACTGTTTTAAGTTGCAGTTGTAAACCTTTGATTAAAGAACCAATAAAGACATTTCTTAGACCATCAAAGTAATAAAAAGAAACTAAAAATACATGAAAATAAACAAAGAATACATATTTGAAATAACAATCACATAATAATGCATTAATCAAACATGACAATTTTTCAAACAAGACATGACACTGATGATTTTTTACAAATATAAAAACATATATTTACGAAAGTATTTAACTGTCTACTGAGAAACATAAATAGGACTATTATAATATATAAATATAAGATAGAATATAGAAAAAAATAATAAATGAAATACAGAATACAATATATTATATAGATTTCACTTCAATGCAAAAATATAAAGAAATACTATACCGGGGTGATTTCTTCTCAATGTTGTATGCTGAATTTAAATTCGAACGTGGACATACCATTATCACACAAGCATATATAATAGCAAATAATTGTAAGGAATGGTTGATATATATCATACAAGCTCTACAAAAGATAGTGCATATCATCGATACGTCTTCTAACAACATAATTGTATGAAATTATAGAAAACAGACTAACAAATTATGCAATAAGAATATAGTTAACTTGAAGGAGAAGAAAGCTGTAGTAGAACAATTTTAATTCAGCAACGGCTAGCATGATAATTTTGGATGCGCTTATCACAAACCACAAGCATTGGCTTCAATCTTATTGCTTCTGACGACTCCCTAAAATATCCACTTTTATCGATTAACTCATGTAAAATAAATTTAAAATCTTAGCATACACAAAAAATTATTGATATTTACCTGTATACTACAATCATAATGAATGTGTCATATCAGACTGTAGTTTTTTTCCTTCGTTTGAATTACTAATTAAGTGATCACTTTCACTTTCATCGTCAATGCAATCTTCTACCAAATCAATTATCCCTTCTAAGGAATCAACTTCTGGTAACTCTACATCATCACCAAGCCACAACACACCTATTAATATGTTGTGCAACACACATGCCATTACAATTTTTACTTGTGCATCAAATGGATAGGGCAACATGTCCTTTAAAATTTTAAATCGAATTTTTAAAATACTAAACGTTCTCTCTACTACGTTGCAAAGGCTTGCATGTATGTAGTTGTAGAGCTCCTCTGGACAGGAGTACTTCTACAAACACGCCTTGACATCCGAAATAAAGTCAAATGATATCGTTCTATGAGGGGCTATAAACTTAGACATATTGGCATACCTTGAATCAACAATGCAGTATTTGCCAAACAAAAAAATAAGGTTCTTATATAGATGTGATTGGATTTCAAGATTACTAAAAACTATAAAATTACCACTAGGTATTGTGAAGCCTTCAGACTACGAAGCATGCCTTAATAGTGTTATGTCTATTGCCGATCCACCTCAGCTTAGATTTACAAAATGAATCATTCTATTAAATTCCACTACAACCATCACATTTTGAGATATAAAACCCATTCGGTTCCTAGATTAGTCTTGAATATCTTTTCGGACATAAGCACTTGTATGAGTCCCATCAATTGCCCCAAGTGCATTCTGAATAGTAGAATTTTAAATATAAAATTTCACTATCAATTACAATTATAACATAATTTCTATGACTACAATGATTATATACATTATTTCCTTACCTTGAATACTAGCTCATATCTACTTCTGATAATAAAACGATCAGACTTTAATGAATTTGGTGGCTTAATAAATAGTGAACTAATATTGTATATCCCATCCAACACCTTGTTAAATACTTTACTAATAGTCTCGTTTGAATGTTATAGTAATTCACATACTTCCCTGACAGCATCACAATGACTCACTATTTTCAGAAATATTATCAACTATTTTGCACTAGTCATATTTCTAGTGCTACACAATATGCTACAGTCCTCAAATAATTTCACAAGCTCCAGAAAGTGGCGTGGTTCAATGTGGAATGCTTGCCTTGGACGTCTACTATGTGCGCTCAGGAAATCCAATTTGTACTCATGACCTGTGTACGGTCGTGTGTACATAATGGTTCATCTTACTATCCAAGCTGTTTGCTTCATTGTAAAGTATTCATCTATACTATCTTCAAGTTGATCTTGCATTCTGCTCCTTATTCAAATTTGCTAGAAAACACCAAAAAAGTTATAGCAAAATGTAGGAGGTCTGCATTATATGACAATAATATAAAGACAGAGCCAATAAATTTACAGACATTCAATATCAAAAAGCAAGATGAACAGTTACTCAAACACAAGCTTCAACCTCATAAAATAAATAAATAAAATCAAAGATAAATGATTAGATCAAAAAAGTGTGCATACAAATGCTAATTTGGAAAACATCAGCTAATTTTACAAACAAAAAGATACAAACAACCTAAATAGATCAAACAATACTTATGACAGTTCGTATTCTAATTACATCGTGATATATCCTATTTTCATATATTAGATAAAAGAAAATAAACCATTTTGAAATAAACACACAAACGCTAGCATAAAACTCATTTCATATAGAACAACGCGAATGCATGTTCAAAATGCAGTCAACATCCTAGCTAGGCAGCCCTAGTAAAGCTTGAGTTGCATCACAAATATTGAATGTTTGGTTAAGGGCCTGGCTCTTGTCATATTGTCTGAATCTTGAGGCAACAAGATAAAACCTGTTAACATCTTATTACACAACAATTGAACTTCATAAAGTTATATCAATACGTAGCTAATAGGATTTGACCAACTCTAACTCTGCTGCTTCGCAATTGCATTTTTCCGTTCAAATGCAATTAACTTAATCTAGACAACCAAGCTCTCATCATCTAGACCTAGCAAATTAATCTTCAATTGTCATCTTTCACAACGTATTCCAACATCATGGCTCTTTCTTCTCCTGTAATGCAAGACAATGTGGCCAACCTTACTGCGCAAGAGGATTGCAATTTTTTTGAATTTAATTTGAAGTCAATTTTCCTTTTGTATTGACTTGTATGCTCAGAATCTATGACTAACTTTGACAGGCTAACACTCTTGCTGGAATCTCTGGTTGACTTAGAGCTGGTCGAACGTTTGTTCGATCTAATTTCCTCATCGTCATCTTCACTTGTCATTTCTGCTACATGTTTGCCTTTTTTTTTTGGATGATAAGGATTTGAATGCCTGTGTTGTGCTGGATCCCAAAATATCTTATAATTTCAAATACAACGGGCACTTTGATCTTCGAC
>KZ451890.1:1000928-1060703 GCA_002786265.1 Apostasia shenzhenica
ATATTATATATATATATTTAAATCGAGTCGATCTCGAGTCAAATCGAGCCGATCCTACCCTGGCTCGAAAAAAACACCAAGCCATAATTTTGGCTCGTTAGTCGGCTCGTTTAAATCGACTCGATTTCGATTCGATCTAAAATCAATTCGATTTTCTATCGATTTTCGATCTTCGATCCATATTAATAGCCTTAATTGTCTTTCTCCTTTTTTAGTGTCTAACTTCTTATAAAAATTGTCAAGAGCCATATTTTTTTGTATTACTTACTGCTTTCTTAGATTCTCGTCAAGCCACTTTATACTAGGATCTTATCAGCCTATATATGTAGCTTTGGTAACTCCACTCTATCCTACTAGGATCTCCTCAGGTATGTTAGAGTTAACTTTGATAGCTTTGTACAAGGATAGTGAGGGCCGTGAGGCTAGCCAGCAGCAATTCTTTGCAACTACCATGATGTTTTCATGGGAGCTATGAGTATTAGATTGTTCATGAGGGTAGTTAGGGCAGTAGAGACCAAATGGGCTCTAGAGGCGGCGAGATTAATTAGTTTCTAGGCAGATAGAGCATAGAGCATCTGATTGGAAGGGCATTCATTTTACTATCATTATAAGGGATATACTATTTTCGTTATGTGAAATTGTCAAAAGTTACTTATTATTTGAGTTTTTTTATTTTTTGAGTGCCTTTAAAGCATATAAAATTACATTTATATACGAACTCACCATTAATACAGCTAACTTTGTAACTTATTTTGCTTATATAGATAATTTTGGGTGGAATAAGGGTGCATTTCTTTCACCTTACTTTTGCACAATTCTCATTAAAATTGTGATTATTATATTTAATATACTTTAGTTTTTATAATATTTTAGATTTTAATTGAGTTTAAAAAAAATGTTGCTATGCAGCACTACAAAACAATTATCAGAACTCATGCATAGATTTGCTCAGCCCAGTTATTTAATGCACGGTGCTTGAGGCAGATGAAGATTAGGCTTCGTTTAGTTTGAATTTTGTTTAGATTAAAAAAAATTATTTTTTAAATTTAATGTAAAAAATATATTTTAATATTAAAAAATATATAAAATATAAAATAAAATTAATTTTAATATTTATATTTATGTTAAATATAAAATAAAATTAATTTTTATATTTTAAATTTATATTAAGTTAAACAAATAGTTCGAACCAATTGCCTAAATGCATGAAGATCCCACATTATTAGAAATACAATTTCCTGTCTCGCTCTCGCTGGCAGCTCTCACTCTGGTAGTCGCTTATTCTCATTCTGAGGAATGGCAACGGGGCGGGTTTGAGTCGGGTTTATAAATGCCCATACTCGCCCCGCTATATATTATTCATTATCTATACCCGCCCCATACCCGTTGCCGTCCTGCCCCTATTCTAGTTTTCACAAACCCGTACCCTCCCCACCCCGCCTAATCCTGTTTTTTCACTAATGTTAATGAAAATCAAATTATTTTACTCTATTTGAAATAATAAAAATCATAATTATTTGGTGAATATTACACTATGAAAGTAAGGCTTTATATTTCTTTATTTTCAAAGCGCTCTTTTTATTTATTTTTATATAAATTTACATAATAATAGATAAAAATATATACATAATGGGCGAGATGGGACGGAACGGGTATAATTGATTCATATTCATACTCGTTCTATTTCATAATGAGGTGGGATGAGTTGTAAATAGTGAATAAAATTTGAGTACTTATCTGTCCCATTAAAAGTATAAGAGCAATTTAATCGGGTATAAATTGCCACCCTACCGAGGCGACCTAACTCCTAACCTATAAGCAGGTCGATCCCAAAAAACACGGTGTTTCCTCCGACTTCGAAAATCGGAAATGGAAGAAGAGGTCGTCCGGTCGGAGAGTTCCTTCGCAGCCGGCCGAGCGGACGCGCCGGTGATGGTGCAGATCCGGAATCTCCAGTTCACGTACCCAGGAATTGACGGACGTTCGCCGCCTGGATCCAGACCCCTCATCGATGACTTCTCCCTCACGCTCCACGCCGGAGACCGCTGCCTCCTCGTTGGATCCAATGGCGCCGGTTTGTACGTCGGTTATCTGAAATTTTAAATAATTATGATCTTTTAGTAATCGGATTCCAATTAATACGTATTTGTGATGGTGGTTGTTGGCGGTGTTGGATCAGGGAAGACGACGATTCTGAAGATATTGGGAGGAAAACTCATGGTTGATCCGGATATGGTGCTGATCATGGGGAGCTCGGCGTTCCATGACACTGGACTTACGTCTTCCGGGGTACTCTCTTATTTGGGTGGAGAAGTAAGCACTTCTGCTGCTTAGAGTGTTATTCCAGGCTAGTTCATGGTTTTGTGATTCCAGCTACCTTTTGGTGAATTATCTTGTGGAATTTCTTCTTCTGCGTTGCTATGATATGTTCTATAAGCGTTCGTTGTGGGGATGTTTTTTTTTTTGTTATTGTTGCAACAGTTATGCCTCTTCCAGTTGTAAGTAGCCAATGACTATTTGGAAACGACTAGAATTTTTTTAGCACGACATTATGACAATAGTCGGCTAAATGATTTTGGAGCATCCTTTTGAATCCCATGCTTATGATTGATTAATGAGACACCTTTCTCCTTGCATTGCTTGTAGACTGACATTACGTTGTTTGTAGATTGATTTGCATTTTTTGGTGCATATTTGTATCAGAAGACTGCAATTAATGAATTTTGGGAGTTGTCAAAGTTTTGGGAGCATTTTATTTCCAGTTAATAGTCATATTCAGTTGAATAATTGAATTCTTTCCAATTGTAAGATTGCTATGTTTTTTGTAGTGGAAAAGAGACATAGCTTTTGCTGGTTTTGAAGTTTCAATACAAATGGATATATCTGCAGAGAAAATGATTTATGGAGTTTCTGGTGTTGATCCCAGAAGAAGAGATGAATTAATCAAGGTACGCATTCACTTGTTTTATAGTTATGTTTAGCCATCAGTTTGTTTTTATTTTCTTTTTGGCTTATCTCTTCCTTCATTGATGTTTTTGTTCAAAAGACCTTTTGTTCAATATTCATTTCACTCTGTATTTCATTAATGATAACTTATGGTCACTTGACTGTTCTATAGGTTCTAGATATTGATTTGTCATGGAGAATGCACAAAGCATCAGATGGCCAAAGAAGGCGTGTACAAATTTGCATGGGTCTTCTTAGATCATTCAAGGTCTGATTTACCTCTCAATTACCTGTCTGTTAGAAAGATTTATTTGATAGAATATGGTTGTTTATCTTTCTCTTATTGAGCTGTAGGTTCTTCTCCTTGACGAAATAACAGTTGACCTTGATGTCTTAGTTCGAGCTGACCTTTTAAAATATCTAAGGAAGGAATGTGAAGAAAGAGGTGCAGCTATCATTTATGCTACTCATATTTTTGATGGTCTCGAGGACTGGCCATCACATATTGTATGTTATACTACATGAATTTCAAAAAAATAAGTTTGTTCAGGACCCTCTTTTAACTAATACATATATATATTTTTTTTTGAGAATGACTAATACATATATTGATTAATAGGTGTATGTTGCACATGGTAAATTACAACTATTTTTGCCTTTACCGAAGGTGAAAGAAATGAGCAACCTCTCTTTGATGGTAAGCATGTTCATTAACAGAAACAAAAAGGGAATAAAGACTGCAGTACGTGTGTTTTGCGAGTAGAAAAAATTTTAATGTGCTTCATTATGCATTTATTGTTCAACATCGGTATTAGATCACTTTTAGAGTAGTGTATGAGAATAACACCTTTGAATTCATAGAACTTTATAGTAGATTGTCAGAAATCTTGAGATTTACCCTAGGATATGGAGAGTTTATTGTTTTAATCTTGCAATTTAGCATCATCTCGATTTCCCTTTTTACTTCTCTTGAATTTCATTTTAGTTCTTTCATTTTCTACTCCTAAGATCATGTGATATTGTTATACATACTACTTAAATAATCTCTGTAGTAATTTTCTCATGAATAACGTGGGAATATCACTTTCCTTTGTGGTATTAGAGCATCAAGCTCTCGGAGCCTGAAGTTCCTTTATTCTTCTTGTTGGGCCTTCATTGCCATAAACTTCTGTTGATGTCTCATTGCCTTTGGTGTGAAGCAGCCTCAACACCAACTATTATTTTCTCTTTTTTCAGCCTTCTTTTTATTATCATCGTGCCTTCATCACCTATGATCATCTCTAATAGTGGCATCACCAGATATTGCTACATCTGTGATTACGAACTTCTCAATTGAAAATCGTTCCAATGTACTAATGGAGATCTCCAAACAATGGCTATGTACAAACATGGCTTAAGATAGATGAATATCAGGTTTTGAGGTTGAAGTTTCCTAAAGATGCAAAAGTCTTTGCAGCCTTTATTGAAGAAACTTGGTTTATTGACTTCCTTGCTAGCTTAAACTTTGATTATGATCTCATTTATATTTAGATCATATGAGGAGATGATTTAACTCCTCTATCTGTAGATCGAAAAAAGAAAGCAGAAGGTCAATCGTGATTAACCAACCAATGAAAGATCAACTATGGTATCAACTAAGCATTTTTTGTATCGAGGGTTGTTTTCCAAATCTTTTATTCCTTAATTACAAGTTCACAACAATGATATAGAAGTGAGTTACATTGCAATTACTGCATGAAACCAAGGCATACAAAGCAGGCATCCTGAAGCTCCATGGTAAAGAAGTTGTCCTCAGCTGTGTTCAAGATTGAGAATATTCAAAATGGTTGAGCTGATGTCGCCTCTCAGGAAGCTTCAACTCTTTCATCAGAACAACCAACCTTGCTTGAATGTCAGTTTAGCAAGGAGAATTACTGAATTTAGTTAGATTGATGCCGGACAAAAAAAAATGTAAATAATATTTTATATTTATATTCAGCACAATTAATTAGCAAATTATTTTTAATTAAGCACAAAATATTTTCTAAATAAATTGTATGATAAATAAGATTCTAAATTCCGCAAATTAAAAATATTTTAAAATTAAAATTTAACTGGATCGTTTGACAAATAAGAATTTATCAAATTAGATTACGGCGTCAATTTAAATCCAATAAATTAGATTCGAGGTTCAAGAATTTAAGACAGATGTTTCGCACTTAAATCCAACAATAATTGTCACTCAAATAAATATCGGGTCACACAATTAGAGCCAAATAAATAATCCAAGTCAAACAGTATTGAAATCAAATAATCAGATTAATTGGGTTCAGAAAAGAATTTATACCTTAACAAAAGAAATTCAAGTAGTAGATGATAAATTCAAGTAGTCCCGATGTAGGTGAGGCAAGGAACTCAGGTCGATGTGCTCGAGTGGCACGTTCCTCGGACAAAATAGCGAGCCAAACAGCGAAGAAAATGTCGAGTCATCTCGTGCTGGTTGGCGAGGCAGCGGGTAACGGAGGTGGACACATGTCAGGGGCGAGGAACGAGGAGTCAGTGGGCACCGGAGGCAGGCGAGCTTCAGAGGTAAGGGAGTGCGCAAAGTATTGGAGGCTCTCGAAGATGATCCGGCGAGAGAGAGCAATGGGTAGAGATTTTTTTTTTTTGGAAAGTGGATAACTAGACTAATTTGAGAATTTTCATCAAAGGCTAACATTACCCTTCCCTTCACTGGGATATCGATCCCTTAATCCCGGATCTTGGCCTTGAGAAAACTCAAACGTAATTTTATTCATCAAATACTACTCTTATTACAATGCAAGACGACCTCTTTATATAGAAAGATCCTATGAAGAAATTTAAAAATATAATATTAATTGCGGAATTAATTCTACTACATTAAAATAAAATCAACTCCAAATATGGCGAGTTTTCAAATCTCCTAAATATGTTTTGAATCAAATCAAATCTAAATAAAGCTAATATAAAAATCTCTAATACCTCTAATTAATTTGAATTTGAATTTTGATTCAGCACGTAACGTCATTCTAGCCGTCCAATTTAATGTTGTTGATCCGTGTCCCTACCATAGATGCCTTGGTTCTTGCTCCCTTAGCTCAAAATAGTAAAAGTGTCTTCTACCCATCTTTTGTTGCTTTTAAACCTTTTCAATCAAATACTTGAGTTGTAGGTTCTGGTGCTACAAATCATACTACCAACACTTCAACCCATTTTCTCCCATCATAAAATTACTGTTGCAAATGGGTATGCAATCATGTTGCTGGCAAGATGTTATATATTTTTCCCCGTATGTGAACCGTGCCAATGTGTTGACATTTCAAAACCCTCAACCATTCTTCTATCTATATCTCAAATTACTTAAAATCTCAACCACAGTATTACCTTTTTTGATGCTCATTATGTTTTTTACCATGGACTTCTGCAGAAAATTGGAGCTCCTAAGGTTTACAATGGGCCATACCTTTTCGAAGATAGGAAACTTTCCTGGTTGCCTGAAATCAATTGATGAGGACAGCAAATAATCTTCCAAAATATGAGAAATATGTCTTCATCATAGACGTTTAGGTCATCCTTCATTCTTGTCTTTTAATCTCTATTTTGCAGTTACCCAAAAAAAGCCATGAAATTTTTAGCCTTCACATAAAAAATTAATTAATTCTCATATTTTGCATATATTTTAGTGCAAAAATAACTTAATTTCACATCATATATAAATTTTAATATAAACCTCACAAGCATCTCACGGCGTAGGTGTTCTTTAAACAAGTCCTAAAGGAATAAAACTTCATCAATCTATTCGGCTTCCCTTCCTTTCAACCCACCAACAATCAAGCTGAGTACGGAGCCTTAATCGTTGGACTTCGCTTTGCAAAAGGTCTTAAAGTCAAAATGTATCGTCTTGTGTCACAAATGTAGAGGTATTATCCGCTTTAGTTTTAGAGAATCACATGACTTGAGTGCTTCTCAGGAGGTCATCTATCTCGAGACTACTCCAGCTCAAGTACACTTAACTATAGAATTTTCATTCATTAGCCTCATTGTTTTACCCCAAAAGGTGCTTTTACATATTAAAATCACTTTATTTACTTATAAAGTTTAAGAATCTTTTTTCATTTTTTATGTGAGATGATTCATTTCTATGTCTCTCTCATCACTCATCATTATGCCTACAAGCCTGCTAGGAGTAGCTCCTTGCACTAATTTCCAAATTTCATTTAGTTGTAACATTATCTGACAATCACTTGTCGCTCTTTTCGGTCACAAGTCATCATAGGCTCATCAGGTTCGACCTGGTTCTTCCTTGAACTACATCGCACTACGGGAGACATCCCATGTCATAAATGTAGAGGTGTTGTCGACTTTGGCTTTAGGGAATTGTGTGACGTGTACGTCTTAAGAGATCACCATCCTAAAACTACTCCAATTTAAGTATACTTAACTATAGAGTTTTCGATTATTAACATCATAATTTTGCCAAAAAGGTGCCTCTATATATTGGAATTACGCTTGTTATGGTCAAGATCAAGCTCTAGTACAAGGAGAAAATCTATGCACTTTCAATCCAAATGCACAAACTAATCTTTTATCCTTTTTACCAGTGGAAGGAACAACCTCACCTCTCTTTTTACTTAGGGATAAATAAGAAAAACCCCTTTCCGCACAGGGAGACTCAAAATCAAAGCAAGAATAAGAAACTGAATGATCATTATGGGTTGTATAAGAAGTGAATTAACTCGATTTAAAATTTTAAAAGAACTCTATATGCAAGGAAGCCAACTCAATTTTCTGGAAAAAAAATTTAGTATTATTTTTTTTAATATTCTGTGAAATGTAAGGATCATAGGAAGAGAAATAGAGAGATAAAACTTGATGAAATATTTTAATATGATGTGAAATCGGGTAAATAGAAATTTCGGTCACAAGTCATCATAGGCTCATCGGGTTTGACCTGGTTCTTTCTTGAACTACATCGCACTACGAGAGACGTCCCATGTCATAAATGTAGAGGTGTTGTCCTCTTTAACTTTAGAGAATCGTGTGACATATGTATGTCTCAAGAGGTCACCATCCTAGAACTACTCCAATTCAAGTACACATAACCATAGAGTTTTAAATTATTAACATCATAATTTTGCCAAAAAGGTGTCTCTATATATTGGGATTACGCTTGTTATGGTCAAGATCAAGCCCTAGTGTAAGGAGAAAATCTATGCATTTTCAATCTAAATGCACAAACCAATCTGTCTATCTTTTTCACCAATGGAAGGAACAACCCCACCACTCCTTTTACTTAAGAATAAGTAAGAAAAATCTCTCTCCGCACAGGGAGACTCAAAACCAAAGTAGGAATAAAAAACTGAATGATCATTATAGGTTGTATAAAAAGTAAATTAACTCGATTTAAAATTTTACAAGAATTCTATATGCAAGGAAGCCAACTCAATTTTCTTGAAAAATTTTGGTATTATCTTTTTCAATATTTTGTGAAATATAAGAATCATAAAAAGAGAAATAGAGAGATAAAACTCAATGAAATATTTCAATATGACGTGAAATCAGGTAAATAGAAATTTCGAAAATAATACAAAGTAAAATCACTTGAAAAGTTTTCTGTATGTGTAGTTTTATTTAGGTAATTTACTGTAAAAATTTTAAATGTTTTTGAATTTCATATGATTTTTATAAATTAAAAAATCGAGAAACAAATATAAAATTGCAAAAAAAAATTTATCCATTAAAAAATTTTAAGAAAATTTTCAGATAAAATAGAGATTCTCCAAAAGGTGTAGTAAAAATTTTGAATTATTTAGAACTCAAATGAGTAATATAAAAATCCAAAATTTTTAAGAAAAATCAATTTGGAGAGAAGAAAATACTCGAATAAAAATACCTCTAAAGATCCAAGAACTCTCTAAAATTGACTCCCAATATTGTAAACAAACATTTTGAGATTGAGGAGAGAATTATTTTTGGTTGAAAATGAGAAAGTTTGGAGTTTTGGTTTACTAATGGGATGTTAACCCAAAATTTCTCTTATTTAGTGATGCAACAAAGAGTAAATTGATAATTTAGATATTACATTTTTTTGTAAAGTAAATGGAGATAAAATCAGCCATTTAATTTGTTTTATGTTTGATTTTTTATGGAGCAAAATGTGAAAGTGGGAATCAAATAAGATTAATAAAATTCAAAATATCGAGTAATTCAAAATATTAAAAAAACATCCAAAATTGATTGCAAATAAATTTCATGAAATTCAATTAATTAATTTTCATAAATAAATATTTAATTTTATTTATTTATTCATTTACTATTAGTAGTATATATATATAAATTTTGGAAATAAATTTTATCGTTTAAAGTTGAAGTGATAAAATAAAACTAAAGAGGGAGCTAAAGTGAAACTCTAACTTTGGAAGAATGTTCTAGAATTTAAAAATTTATCATCTCAGTAGAAAAAGAAATACTTATATTGGTGATCAAATTGTTAAGAAGAGTAAGTGCTTTAAATATCTTGGATCAATCAAACAGAGTAATGGTGAAATAAATAATGACGTTATTGGCAGGATGGGTAAAATGGAGAAATGCTTCTGATGTGTTGTGCGATAGAAAAATTTCATCCAAACTTAAGGATAAATTTTATAAAATTGTAGTAAGGCTAGCGATAATATATGGTGCTGAATACTGGCCTACAAAGAGAAAACATACAAATAAAATAAATATTGTAGAAATGAGGATAGTAAGGTGGATGTGTGGATATACACTAAGGGATAGAATGAGAAATGAGTATATCCAAAATAATGTTGGGGTTGCACCAATTGAGGATAAACTTAGAGAAAGTCGGCTTAGATGATTTGGACATATAAATCGTAGGCCGATTGAAGCTCCAGTTAGAAAAATTGAGTCATTAGATCTTGCTCATGTATAAAGAAGAAGACGGAGACCAAAGAAAACATGATAAAAAAACTATAAGGAGTGATCTTAGTTACTTAAACTTAGATAAAAATTTGGTAACTGATAGAGCGCAATGGAAACAAAGAATTCATATAACCGACCCCACCTAGTGGGATTAAGGCTTGGTGGTTGTTGTTAAAGTTGAGGTGATAAAATTATTGGTCAAATTAAACTCAATCAAAAATTTCAAATCGAATAAAACACGACATCAAAAAATTTACTCGTGTAATTTAAATTTTTTTGAAAATCTTAATTTAATCAATAAATAAATAAATAATAAAAATTATCTAAAATCAAGAAAATCACGAAATAGATTTTAATTATGTTTATTTTAGTTTTTTTTCAAAAAAAAGAGTTATAAATTTCTTACATTTATATGTTAGTCTAAACTTTCAAAGTAAATGCGCCTTTGAAGTTGATTTTTCGTTCAAAGTAAATGCGCCTTTGAAGTTGATTTTTCGACTTGACGCTCCTTTTCTTAGTAATCTGTATCAATTTTATTTTTCTTTATTCTTAGCTTAATTTTATCAATTTTGAACCAAGGCCATTTTGACGAGTAACTTTTTTTGATCTTCAAAAGCTTGTGTAAAATATGTACTAATAAGTAGAAGATTAGTCGAGTATATTATTATTCACGTGTTTGTTATCATAAAAACTGATGCGGATTCAACAAATTAGTTGATTTTAACAAATTGGCTGGGATACCAAGAACAGTGCAGAAAAGCAGCTGATTTGAGTAAATTGAGCGGAACAGCAAAAACATTACAATAAAAGCTCAAACAAAAAACCAAGAGTCATAGGATTTGAATATTATATAACTCAATTATGTTGAAATAATTTAATATATTTTTGAGTTAAAATTAGATTTAATATATAGTATTTTGTTCAAGGTTCAACGCTCAAGTGAGGAGAGAAAAACACATAATTTATAGTGGTTCAGCTCCTCGCCTAGTTCACTCCCCACGCTCCTCAAATGAGATTTCAATCCACTAATGCACCGTCCTTTTAACGAGAACCAAAGTTGAACAAATTTAATTACAATTCCTCTAGCTTTTTCTAGGAACCAAAGCCGAGTAAACCTTCCAAATTTGTATGGATTTTTATAGGAACTAAAGCCGAGCAAACCCATACCAACAACCTCTATACAGGGAGAAAAAGAACTAAGAAATGTGCTAGCTTAGTTAGCTAAAATTACAACTTGTGAATAAGAAAATATTACAAGAAGAGCGCTATACAGAACTCATAGAATCCAAGTATGAGTTGTCAAAGAACTCATGTAAAACCGAAATAAAACTAGATCTTGAAGATAAAAGCTTGTTTGTAAGCAAGATAGAGAAAGCAATCATTAAAATCTTCAACAGTGAGCAAGGAAACTTTAAGAGAATCTCAAATAATGTGCAATAACTTAAACCAGCTAACTTTGAGTACTTAAAGCTTGTAGGAACCACAAAACCTGAAGGTAAGAGGATGAAAGAGCAAGTAGAACACATGTAGCTTCAGTTTTCCGTTGAACGCCAACCAAAACCTTCTTGAAATGATGAACTTCTTCAAGAGAAATGCAGATTTTAGCTAAGAAAAAAGTGGAAGAACATTTTGAGCTTGAGAGGAGAGCTTAAAATGACTTAGAAAAATTTTTGCAAGTAAATAATGGGAGAGAGAGTTGTTTGGCTAGCAAGAAATGGTTAAGGGGTGAGTCAAAATGTCCTTAATTCAAACTAGCCAACTAGTGAATGACATGACTAGAGAAAAGGTATGATAAAGTGTGATACTTGGCCAATAAAAGCAAGTGCTAAATGAGTAAAATCATATAGGAAATACGAGTAAAAAGTCTTGGCCAAACTAATGCATTTTCATAAAGTCCTAGGAAGAAAAAAATAATAATAAAAATTTAGCTCCGCTTTGCTTGGACTTGAAGATTTCATCTTCTAAGGGACGATTAGCCTATAAAAACATACTTAGAAGAGGATTAATACTAAATTTAAAGTAATTACAATCATCAAAATCAATAGGGTTTAGTATATTTCTATTATTTATATCATGGAATTGTCCGATCTTGGCATTTGTTGACTCTTCACCTTGTAATTTCACTTAGTTTGGCATTCAGAGCTTGACTCAACTTACCTTCATGCATGCTAGTTGGTAAGAATCTAGATTAGAAACCTATGGGGGAAAACTGAGAAATTTTAGCAAGTCATCTTGTTGTTTTCATTTCTCCCACTTGCTGCCGACCACCCATTCAGATTCCATAGGTTCAGTCAGCCTTCTGTAGTGTTGCCATTCACCCCCACTTTGTTCAAACCTGATCCGGCTGTTTAACAGCCATAGATAACACTCTCTCCTTCCTTTCTTTGAGTTGTTAAAGACTACTATTTCGTAGTCGTATTAGGATTAGCACTTGGTCCTTCCCATGGATGGTCAGCTTAAAATTTCACCCACCGCACCGAAGTTGCTATCTGCTATCTGTTTTAGTTATTAGTAATATCAAAGCTTGATATGCATATATTTCCAAGCAAAGATTCTATCCATTCAGTTCACTGCAGGTCAAAACTCATAGAATGCTGCTATTGAAGTTCATAATTGGCATGCTAGGAAGCAAATGAGTACGGGTATATCAATCCAATTTTGAGCAAGATGAGCCCAAAGTAAAATTGAGTTACTCAATTAGAGCTGGCTCAGAATAGACTTGAAATCCTTAAAATTAAGTAAAAAAAACAAGGATTTCAATTTATGGGAGAGGAGTCAAATATAAGGACATTTTAATATTCAAGGTTTTAGGAATAATTATTATGTTCAAACTATATTGGCCATGCATTTTGTTATATGATATTGAACCAACTCAAACCAGATTTGAGTTGTCCAATTCATAGTCAATTTCGAGTAAGTCTTTTGACTGTATAATGCTTTTTGAAGCTTGTCAGCTTTTATTTGATTTCTGACTCAAATTTTGAGCAAGCTTGAGTTTCAATTTATTCTTATGATCCCTAGATTAGGATGGTACTAACATGTCAAGCTTGAGTTAGAAGAAAATGCTTCGCTCTAGCTATTATTATTATTAAATAAGGTTTTGCATTCATATCTAAACTGCAGAGAACTGTGGAGTGCTGGTTGAGGAAGGAGAAGGAGGACAGGAGAATAAGACAGCAGAGAAAGGGCAGTGGCTTGTCAGTGTTTGAGACGGCCGCTGATGATTCCCCGGTGATTGAAGCGCCTGGTCGAATTCTTAACAACGGCTGGGCTGCTGGGAGGTTGCACTCCACAGTTGCAGGTGAGAACTTCTATTTTAGCTCAAACAGGGTTCTAAGGAAGTAGTTTATGATCCTTTTGTCTCTTTTCGGTATATTTCTTCTCATTATTATTCTTCTAGCTTCATTGTAGCCTTTTTTTTTTGTCTTCCAAGGGCCCAATAATTACAAAGGAACTTTAATGTACAAGGTAAAAATCAGCAGGTAGGTTGTCCTATGCCTTCTTTTTTTTTTTTTTTGGCTTCATTACTGATTAGGTAGGCAGCCCTTTGTTATTGTGCCAATCTTTCTATTTTTAGCTGAATGCCAATTTATTGTGTCTGCGCTAACTTATCATGCAGTAGCTGCTCTACTAATTTCACAATTAACTGAATGTTAGGTTTTTGATGTTTGTAAGTGAATAGAACAGAAACAATTTCGATTGTTGTTCATAGATGTTTTATTCTAGCAATCTTCGTAAATATGCACATGCTTTCCACAATATTAACTCGATTATTCTGTTATTCTGTTATTGAAATTCCCATTCAACACTTTATCCTCAATATATAGCCTTTCCCAATCCCATAACATAGATATCTAATGGCATCTGCGAGGCATCAAGGTTAAACTTAACGCCGGCATTTTACACAAACTGCCGAATTCTTTGGGTTATTCTAATCTGATTACCGATGGCTGCTTTATCTTTTTGTCTTGGGTTATTCATGTAGCTGATTCCACCTGAAAGGATAAAGCCTTAATTTGTTGTTGTTGTTTTGATCACCCGGCTGTGGTCTACCAATTGTTCAGAATTAAGTATAAGATTAAGTTGGTCGACCACAACTAGTCTACCACAAATTTATTTTGAAGTTTGTGATGGAAATTTAAAGCTGATAATGCCAAATTTTTCCCACTGTTCTTGAAACCTTAAGGTCCTGTTTGGCAATGGACTAAAAATCATGGCTAAAATTACCCATGGTCAAAATCTTAAATTTATTTTAAAAAAACTTAAAAAATTATTTTATATCTCATCTCACACAAATTTCAACATTTAAACAATCACTTTATTTTGCATCCAACACAATTCTCAATAAATCAATTAATTTTATTTCACATCATACACAATTTTTAATATAACCAACTTACTTTATTTCACATCATTCACATTCTTTAAAAATCAATAAAAATTTCAACCAAATTTTCTTTTTTTTTTATTACTAAATAGAGCCTAAAAAAGCTCAGACCAATGAGTTTTTTGAGCTAGAAGTTAATGTGACATTAAAATCATATTGAAATAAAATAAGTTTTTAAATATTAAAATATATAATAAATTATTTTTATTTATAATTACAGTCAAATTTACAGCCAGCTTTGAGTTATTTTCCAGCCCTACCCTGGTAGAATTACCAAAAAACTAAAATAAAAAGTTAGTGAGGATAAATTCTTCAAATTAAATTACAGTCATACTGGGAATCCCTATTCACACAAAATTATGAGCAATCTTCACACCGAAAAGGCCTCGGGAGTCTTCTGTCAGAAATTTAATACAAAACCGAGGGGGCCAAACTGCACCAATGCATCTCTATCTCTATATATAGAAATCTCCTTTTGCTCAAAAAGAAGAACAACAAATGAGAAAATGCCTCCCAAGTCCTCCCTGCTCTCCTTCTCCCGCGCCCTCTTCAAGCTCCTCCTCACAAACCCACTCTTCTCCCACCAGCGACCCGCCGGAACACCCAAATTACCAAAACACCCTTCGCCCCCACGCGGAGCTCCTCCCATTCTCCCCTCCCAAACCCTAATCTTCAGCGTGGAGCGCTGGCTCCTTCGGTCCTCCTCTGTTTTTCCGTACTTCATGATCGTAGCCTTCGAAGGTGGAGGGATCTTCAGAGCCCTCATCCTCTTGTTCTTCTTCCCTCTTCTTCGATGCTTGAGCAGCGAGACTCGCGTCAAGCTCATGGTGATGATTTGTTTCGCGGGTTTGCGGAAGGAGACATTCAGGGTTGGGAGAGCAGTGCTCCCCAAGTTCTTCATGGAAGATGTGGGAGAAGAGGGATTTGATGCGGTGATGAGGGGAGGGACGAGGGTGGCGATGAGCGAGATGCCGAGGGTCATGGTGGAAAGCTTCTTGAAGGAGTATTTGGGAGTGGAGGTGGTGATTGGGAGGGAGCTCAAGGAGCTTGCTGGATTTTATACTGGCTTATTAATGGAGGAAGAAGAAGAAGAAGAAGAAGAAGAAGATAGAGGAATGAAGATGAAGTTGAAGGAGCTGATTGATGGTAGGGAAGTCGTGGGTTTTGGATGGCAGGGCAAAGATCTTCCCCACAAGATTTCATCATTCTGCAAGGTGAGTTTTCTTTAATCATACATACATACATACATACATACATACATACATACATACATACATACATACATACATACATACATAGAATATGTCACTAACTTAAATTTATACTGTACATAAAATCTCTCACCCTATTGGTTGGTTTTTCTAAGAATATATATATTTTTTTCTTATATGATTGGGACCATCTTGAATTTAATGAAAAAATATCAATGATGTCTAAAAAATGTCACGTCGGATCTATATATTATTTATATAATTTATTTTTATCTACAATATATTGGCCCTTAAATTCACATAAATGAAAAATTAAAAAAAAGCCATTTTTGATTAAATAATTTGTTTTAATTAAGTGAATTTGAAAATGGGGAACTGGAAAATTTTTACAAGATGACATTCCACAATATTGTTATTCTTATGTAAAAATTTTCAAAATAAATACATAGAAATGCACATATAAGAATGTATATTTTTTTCTTCAACTTATTTTCTCTCTTTTAATATTTTTAAAATTCTCTTCATTAAATATTTTTAAAAAAATTATATTTTAGTATTCAAATACAATATATTTACAACATTATATAAAAGAGTGCTTTGTAATCACATACAATCTCATATGATTGCCTTGGTATTGTACATTATTCTCATTTGTGCTCCCTTGTCTCCCTCCTCGGCATGCGCCTGTGGAGCACGAGAAGTTATTGGGTTCGGACGGCGCATCGTCCGGAACTCAATTAGAGGGTGCCACGTGTGCCATACAGCTGGGTCCGGGCACACGTGGCACCCTCTGATTGGGCGTCCGAACGGTGCGTGCAGCGCACTCAATAATTTTTTGTGGAGCACACCTAAGAATGATTCTAGGTTAATTTACTTTTTAGAAATTAATATTAATGTGCATGATTTTAAGTGAAACAATTATATTTTTTGTTAATTTGGTATAATTGTTTAATTAGGCCATCATTTGCAGTTAAGGCCGTTAATTTTGCTCGAAATCGCTCGAAGATTAAATCGAATTTTGAATCAAATCAAGCTCGATTTGATCTAAATGAGCAGACTGATGAGCTTTTTTTTTTACTCGAAAATTTTATCAATCCAATCTTGAGCTAACATAGAATCGAATCAAGATGACTCGAAATCGGATCGAATAAAAAAATAAAAAATAAAAAATATTACATATGTATATATATTTATACATGTAATTAAATTTAGTATGTAGTTTTTTTCAGTAGTTTATAGGAAGACTTCGTTAGATTTTTATTAGAATTTTCTCTATAATCATTTAAATCATATTTATTATAAATTATTTTTTATTTTTATTTTTAAATATAGATCAAAACGAATAGCGATAATTTAACCTGATTGAATGAATAAATGTATTTATACATATTATTTGGATAAAAGATCGAAAATTAATTAAAAGTCAGATCGATTTTAGCTTGAATCGATAACAAATGAGCCAAACATAGCTCAAATCGAGATCGGATCGAACTCTCTTCATTTATTCTCTAGATCGAATCGAAAATTTCTTAAGCAGAGGTCGAATCGGCTCGAGACGGAATCGTTAGCCCTATCTGCGATTCTAGTTGACAGTACAATTTAGTTATTGGGACCATCTTGAATTTAATATTGTTTTTTTAAGTAACTAAAAGTGATTTTTTCTAGTTTTGAACTATTACAAGACGCCTAACTTGATCTAAAACACATATTTAATTTTAAAATTTAAAAAGCGTCGAATAATTAATTGATAATAATGTACACCAAACCTGATTTCAAATAAAATTTATATATATATATATATATATATAATTCACATTACCAATTCTGACCTTCATAATTAAAACGTTTATGTGGGAATCAAAATAGGTAATTTCTAGAAAATGAATTTATTGTGTTGTACTCGTGCATTTATTTAACTTGCAATTTTTTATATAAAATGTGTGAATATTATATGATCGGTCTGTGCACATATAAAATATAGAATTAAATCAGAATTAAATAGGATCAAAATGATATTAATTTAAAAAACAATAATAATAATTATAAATAAAATTTTTTAATCATTCTATACAAATTCTAATATAAAAAAAATATTATTTTACTTCACATATTCAATAATTTTTAATAAAAATTTAATTTTATTTTATATTTTAGACCAAAATATTAGATTCGAATATTTTGTTCTAGAATGTGAAATAAAGTATATATTTTTATTAAAAGTTATTGAGTATGTGAAGTCAAATAATATTTTTTTATATTAGAACTTGTGCAGAATAATTAAATAAATTTATTTATTATTATTATTGTTATTTTTTAAATTAGTATTACTTTGATCCTGATTTGGTCCTCGCGCCAAACAGGGCCTTAGCCATTTACATACAAGTTTAATAAAACATGATAAATAAATATATATTAATATCCTCCAACTGAATTTTTATTTTTATTTTCCATAAACCACATGTGAAATTGCAGATTTCCCTTAAAATCAAGGTTAATTACAATTCAGAAGAAGTAATATATATATATATATATGTACTTTTTTATAATGGCCAAATTGTAAATATTTATTTTAGAATGTTAATGTAGAACTACCTATGTTTTTCTAGCTAGCCCTATAAATAATTATTTCAACTTTAAATTTAGTTATGAGCCATTCTAGTCTCTCTAACATCTTGTATAGTTTTCCATCATTTATTTCTTCAAACATATTTTAACGTTTTTTTTTTCTCATGGTCATTTGGCCCATCTATATACATATATATATATATATATAATACTCTTTTATTTTCTTATAAAATATTTATTTGACTTCAATTATAATGTCTAACAGAGATAAAGTTATCAAGATAAAATATCTAGTATAATTATATATTTGAAAAATCAACTGACTAATGTAAATATTATGAACCTTAAACTGATGAATGCACGATGTCATAAAGTATTTAAAGCCATTTAGTTCGTTGTTATTTTAGTATTATATTATGTAATTTAGATGTTATGACATCTAGATTACATCTTTTGATTAATAATTTTATAATCTAATAGAAGATTATTTATAGATGTCATTAGACTAAATAATTATTTTTTCTAGATAATATTGATCAAAACGCTCCCTAACATTAATTCAAATAGTGATAAATTTGCTACATGTGCATGTATCAAAGAAATTATTGATATTAATTAATTATAAATTCGTAACATGGTCTCTCTAATTTCTAGCATGCATGCATATTTACCTGTTTTAAAAACAATTAAATACATGGATATATATATATATATATATATATATTTCATTTTAATTACAATGAATTACAATAGCAGAACAGTTGACATGTTCAAAATTGTAACTCAACTAAAATAATTGTGAATAACAACATTATATATAAAAAGTAAGAATAAATATAAATTACAATTGGATCTCTCTAGTTTAGGTTTATATTCATGTCAGTTCCTCTGATGTTCAAATCAAATAAGATGGTCCTCTTATTTAACATAATATGCAAATGAGTGTTTCAACAGCCATAATAGATATTAATCTCAAAAATATATAATAATTAATCATTTTGTAATTTTTGTTTGGGAGCTAATATTCATTATAAGAAGCTCATATGCATGTTATGTCAAATAAGGGAACCATTTTGTAATTTATTTCAAAAATCAAGACTCAATTATGCATGATGATTGCTATTTTGTAGAGGATTATATTTTTGTTATATATATTTATTCTTCTTAGTTAGCCAATTAAATGTTGATCCAAAAAATTGTGAGTATCATAATATATAATCCACCAATAATTTTTAATTTGTCCTTTTTATGGAATAAATGTAAGGAAATTCCCCTGCTAGCTTTCATTAAGGTTACATAATTTTTCATCATTTAAGCCTCTGTTTATTTACCTAATTAAATGTAACCTAGTTAATTTTAATTTGGCATATCACATCACCTATAAATTTTAATATTAAAAAATAATTATATTTCACATTATATACATAATTTAAAATAAAAAATTAATTTTATTCCACATTCTACATTACTAAAACTATAATTAATTAATTATATCATATTACTCACATATCTTAATATAATAACTAACTTTACTTCATATTATTTATAATTTTTAATAAATTTTTTTTTATTAACTATGAACTATTATTAAATGAAACAAATTTATGAAATATTATTTATTTTGCATGTTGCATGCAGCACAACTTAATGGCCAGTTTGGCATCAGGGCCATTTCGGTCCTGCCCTGCCCAAGATTAAAATAATATTAAATTAAAAATAATAATAGTACTAATAAATAAATAAATTTTTATTACATACTATATAAATTTTAATATAAAAAATTTTATTTAATTTTACATACTTAATTATTTTTAATAAAACTATCAATTTTATTTCACATCTGGGACTTAAATATTTCATTCGTTAAGGATGTGAATTAAAATTGATAGTTTTATTGAAAATAATTGGGTATGTAAAATAAATAAAATTTTTTATATTGGATCCTGTTTACATAAGATATAATAAAAAATTATTTATTATTATTATTATTATTATTATTATTTTAATCAAATATTATTTTTATTTTTAGTAGGATTAAAATAATCTAGGGCCAAACAAGCCTAGTTAGGCTCATTAAGCACTGCGGCCCACGGTGCACATGATTGAAAGGGGAAGAAAACTAATTAAGATTTTTAGTATTTAATAGGGTCTGTTTTTTTTGTAGGATTAAATTTAATAAACTTAAAATTAAATTTAAATAGAGATATTTTTTATTGAAATTTGTGAATAATGTGAAATAAAGTTAGTTATTATGTTTGAATATGTAAGGATGGATGTGATATAAAGTTAGTTATTATATTGAGATATGTGAGGGATGTGATATAAAGTTAGTTATTATATTGAGATATGTGAAGGATGTGATATATATAAAGTTAGCTATTATTTTAGTAATATGTGTAAGATGTAAAATAAAATTAATATTTAATATTAAATTTTATATGTGATGGATATGTCAAGTTAAAATTAAATCGTATTAATTTTTAACATGAAAACAAACAGCTATGTCCTTAAATTAATGTAAACACATGATGATAGGCTTAATTTATGTTGCATAAATGCCTAATTAAGAAATATAGAGAGAAATACAAGAACTAATTCCTTTCTCTGGTCATAAGATAATAAAAATATAATAATCAAAAATATAAATATAATGCTTCATCTGACTAGCTGCAAAGTTGTTAATTTTTTTTACTATGAGGACTGACTATAAAGTTAAATGGATATAGGTAACAAAGATATATGTGTCGATATATAAAACAAATTTTATGCAGAAATAAATACAATTTTAATTTTGTCGTGACATTAAGGATATAAATTAACAAATTACTAAAAAAAATAACTTACATAATGAGGTCGAGATTGTAAGGACTTCATCAATACACAACTAAATAAGTGGGATTTGTTATAGAAAGATTTTTTTGTTGCCTCAAAAAATACATAATATATATGTATTAATTATATATTTTTCATTGGTCACAAATTAAAACTCATAAAAAAATATTTTTGGAGGGGAATATGTAATACTAGCTAGGACAAGAGAGGTCAATTAAGATGGTCAACTGATTTATTTATGGTCTAATCAATTCAATATATAAGTTAAATTTGATGTTATAATTACAAATATGATAGATAATCTTTACTAAATTGACAAAATAATTAATAATGTCTTCATGAACTATTAGTTAATATGCTTTCAAATTTTAAATTGAAAAGATATAAATTGAATTTAATTATCAATTTTCACAAATACCGAAATCAATTGAGTTGTAAAAATAGAAGAAGTTATCAAATACTTCTCAAGTTCACTTTACACTTCATAAATTTTAATCGATTAATTTAAACCGACTATTTGGTTCGCCTGATCAATTTTTAATCAATCCAATTATTATAAAATCAATCGTACTATTTTATACTTCTTATTGAATGAGTAATTTTATACGCCTAAATAATTGACTAATTATGTATATAATTTAGTGAATCAAATATCTAAATTATGTTATTGATTAGCTTATATTAGGATGAATAATGGGTTGCATTTTTATGATTGAATATTATACAGAAATTTGAGAGAAATCTTTTTCGTTCGATTGTTCATGCATGCATGCAGGACGTGCACTCGGTGAGCGAGAGGGAGAAGAGAGGGTGGCGTGCTCTCCCCCGGCCGAAGCACCCGAAACCCGTCATCTTCCACGACGGCAGAATCGCTTTCCGGCCAACTCCGGCGGCCGTCCTGGCCATGTTCACGTGGCTTCCCTTCGGCATCATCCTCTCCGTGTTCCGGTCCCTCGTCTTCATCCTCCTACCCTACCGCATCTCCATCGCCATCGGCGCCCTCACCGGAATGACCAACCGCGTGATAGACCCCATTAACTCTCTTCATCTTCAACGTCCTCGCACCACCGCCAGGTCCCGATCCTGTCTCTACATCTGCAACCACCGCACGCTACTCGACCCGGTCTACATATCTGCAGCGCTCAACAAGCCAGTAACGGCCGTCGTTTACAGCCTGAGCCCCGTTTCGGAGCTCATCTCGCCGATCAAGACGGTGAGATTGACGAGGAGCAAGGAGGAAGACAGAAGGAGAATGGAGAACCTGCTGAGACGAGGAGATGATCTCGTCGTCTGCCCGGAGGGGACCACATGCCGGGAGCCCTACCTCCTCCGGTTCAGCCCGCTGTTCGCGGAGCTCGCCGACGAGGTGGTGCCGGTGGCGCTGAGGACGGAGGTTCAGATGTTCTACGGGACGACGGCGAGCGGATGCAAGTGGATGGATTCGTTCTACTTCCTCATGAATCCGAGGCCGGGATACGCGGTGGAGTTCCTGCGTGAGATGTCGACGGTCTGCGACGGGAATGGAAGGAGATGCGCCGCTTGGGAGGCGGCGAACAGCGCTCAGGCAGAGATTGGAGGAGCTCTCGGGTTCGTCTGCACTTCGTTGACGAGGAGAGATAAGTATCAGATTCTTGCAGGGAATGATGGAGTTTAATTTGAGGGAGAAAGAGTACTACCACAGTCAACGACAGACAGCCAGCCGTAATTAATTAAAAAGATTAAATAAAAATAAAAAATAAAATAAAAAATTGGAGGAAAAAAAAAGTTTAATTTAATTAATTTTTAAGCTAACATTCTCTTGGAGATGGTAAGTATGTGTTGTTTTTAGTTATTTATCAGTTTTAAATGCTAATTAAATTGAAAGCGTGCTTAAATTAATTATTATAATATTTCTAAAACAATTAAAAATAATTACATATATCACCCTCAAAAATTATTATTTTTAAACATATTGTGAATTTTTTTTTCTTTTTTTATTTTATAATTGCTCATATCCAGTATAATATTAATAGTACTGTAGCTAATTATTTAGCTCATTATATTATGTTAAAAAAAATTATTAAGTGATGCAAGATTTGACTGAGAGTTGTACTTTTTGACATAATATTATGATTATGACATCTTTCAAAAAAAAATTATTTATTTAATTTTCAGAATTAAATATTTATATAAGTCACTACATAATTATAAACTGCATATTGTCATATTGATAAATAAATTTTAGATTTTTCTCTTCTTAAATAAAGTAAATGGTTAATTTTTCTTAATTTGATAGTGCTTAGGATTAGTATAATTTATAATTATGTATTCAAAATATGAATTAAAACTTATGAAAATATAAATTTAATTTAAAAGTTAATTAAGTAAAAAATTTATTTTTAAAAAATGACATATAATTCCTCTAAATATTAATTTTTTATTTATGTAGTGGTTCAAAGTTATATATTATTAACTTTTTTATTTAGGTGGTTCAATTATTTAACTTTTTTGTTTATAAAATATAAAAGATGTCAGAAAAAAATTTGGATGAAATATGATCATAAAGCTACAGTTAGGCCTGTATGTTTATAAGATTTAATTTAATAAGATTAAAATTAAATTAAAAAAAATATTAAAAATTATGAATGAGGTGAAATAAAATTAGTTATTATGTTGAGATATATGAGAGATGTGATACAAAATTAGTTATTATATTGGAATATACGAGAAATCTAATATAAGTTAGTTATAATTCTAATAATATGTATAGAATGTGAAATAAAGTTAATTTTTAATATTAAATTTTATGTGTGATGCAGTATGTCTGTTTAAAATTAAATCAAGTTAATTTTAAACTCTTATTAGGCATCGTTTGGTTAAAAAAAATGGATAAAAAAATAATTAATTTTTTTTAATTTAATATCAAAAAAATTATTTTAATATTAGAAAGTGCGTGAAATAAAGTTGATTTAAAGATTTATATTTGTGTTGGATATATAATAACAACAACAACAACCAAGCCTTAATCGTACTAGGTGGGGTCGGCTACATGAATCCTTTGTTTCCATTGCGCTCTATCAGTTACCAAATTCTTATCTAATTCTAAGTATCTAAGATCACTCCTTATAGTTTCTTGCCATGTCTTCTTTGGTCTCCCTTTTCCTCTTTGTACATGGGCAAAATTCAATAACTCAATTTTTCTAATTGGAGCTTCAATCGGCCTACGATTTAGATGTCCAAACCATCTAAGCCGACTTTCTTTAAGTTTATCCTCAATTGGTGCAACACCAACTTTCTTTCGAATATACTCATTTCTCATTCTATACTTTCGTGTATATCCACACATCTACCTTAACATCTTCATAATGGTTTGTGAAATACTATATATTCCTCATAAATGATCAAATATTAAATGACTAAATATTAAAGTCAAATAGAATTTTTATTATAGTACTATTATCGCATAAATAAAATTATTACTACGTAGGATTCCTAATAAAATTCAAATTTAAAATTATATACGAAGGCCACAATTCATTTCTAATTTTAATTTTAGGTGCATAAAATATAATAGAAAATTAAATTTAATATTTGAGTTTTATTTTAATATTAAAATTTATATTAAATGTAAAATAAGATTAAATGTATAATAAATTTGGAGTAATAATAACTAAAGATTTGTTTTTTTTTTTTTAGTTTTAAATCAAACAAGGGAACAATGAGCTAACTAATGAATCCGTGATGAATTTGGCTTAGAGTTCATGCACATTAAAGCTTTGAAGTTAATTCGCTAATAGAAACAAACTTAATATTAAGGTACTAAAATTTGAACCTAATTTTAATTACAAATTAATAAATAATATGTATTGAAATGGTTGATTGACCTTAAAAGAACCAGTTCATGATCTTCATAAAAAACAAAAACAAAAATTCTTAAAAATTATGTTCAGGTTTTTAAAATTAATGCCACCAATTCTGTGCACGAATTTTTCAAATATAACAAAAAAAAAATGTTAAGAAGTTAATTTGCTTTCTTGAAAATTAACCTATAAACTATAAGATCTTATCTTTCAAGTTGATATTACAGTTAACAAACTGTAATATAGTAAATATTTAAAAAAATATTTATATGATAGACATAAAAATTAGGCTAATTTACGAATTTAAAATAAAAAAATATTGATAAGACTCAAGGTCAAATCTAATAAAGTTTGGTGAAAATCAGAATATATGTAAAAACCTTAAATTTTCTGAGGGAGGTGAGGGGAAGAGACATATTTTCTGAGATTATTGGTCAAGAGGAAGAACATAGTTCTTCACAGATTTCCTCAAGAAAT
Organism: Apostasia shenzhenica; assembly: GCA_002786265.1. NCBI lineage: Eukaryota > Viridiplantae > Streptophyta > Magnoliopsida > Asparagales > Orchidaceae > Apostasia > Apostasia shenzhenica. The sequence continues at coordinate 1,026,107 of KZ451890.1, forward strand.
AATATTGTTTTCAGCTCTAATACAGTAATAGCCAATTTAACGTTGCTTCTTCCCTTTCTTCTTATGCCTCCTGCTGCTGCTGCTGCTGCTGCTAGCAGAACTCTCCTTTCGCATGCCGTTGGGTTCGAACAAGCCGGAGTTGACGGCATTCTGCAACCATACCAAGAAATCTTCCTCACTCACAAACTCATCCATATTACTAGCCGACGGCATGCTGCTGCTGCCGCCGCCAGTGCCGCCTTTGTGGTGCGAGCTGGTCGACTTAGAGCTGCTGCTGCCGCCACTGTGCTTCGAACTTAAGCTCGTGTTGACATGAAAGCTTGGCTTGTGAGTGTTTGCAGGACACCTCATTCCCTGTTACATAAGCAACATGAATTTTCCAAAACAATCAGTATTCTCGATGAATTTTCCGAAATATACAAAGACTAAGGCTCTGTTTGGTAATAGGAAAAAAAAGAAGATTTAGTTGAAATTTTTAGTGATTTTTGAAAAATGTGTATGATGTGAAATAAAGTAAGTTGGTTATATTAAAAATTGTGTATGATGTGAAATAAAGTTGATTAATTTATTGAGAATTGTGTTGGATGTGAAATAAAGTGATTGTTTAATGTTGGAATTTGTGTGAGATGAGATATAAAATAATTTTTTAAGTTTTTTTAAAATAAATTTAAGATTTTAATCATGGGTAATTTTAGACATGATTTTTAATCCATTGCCAAACAGAGCCTAAATGAAATGCCCCTTGTACACTGGGACCCATATGTAATTCACCCTCTAGTCAAGAATTGAACCAAGATCTCTTATTCCGAGATGATGTCTATACTACAAGGCAAAGCCTGCAGTATCTGATGAACTAACACTTGAGAGATGGCTTCTTAAAGCATCCTTCGAAGAAGAACTAGAATTTTAATAATCAGAAGGTAACTGAATATGAAAAGGCGAAGTTTCTGTTAAACGCATGCTAGAAACATATGTAGATAAAGTTGAACATACTATATATATGTAGGTATGTATCACGAGTCCGCTTGTGCTGAAGTAAAACTAGACGATTATAAGTACAGATGGAAAGTGAAACAAATATATATTCAAACAATATATATTGGCCCTGTTTGCCTAGGAGTTTAAAATTAACCTGGTTTAATTTTAACCAGGTATATCACATCATACATAAAATTTAATATTAAAAATTAAATTTATTTCACATCCAACACATATTACTAAAATAATAACTAACTTATATCACATTCCTCACATATTCCAACATAATAACTAACTTTATATCACATCCCTCACATATCCTAATATAATAACTAACTTTATTTCACATCATTCACCACTTTCAATAAAAAAATATCTCTATCCAAATTTAATTTTAACCTTCTTAAATTTAACCTTACAAACAAACACAAAGACATAAGAACCAACCTGACAAATGAACCAACCAGTTGCATCATAAATCCTGCTTTCTGCACAGACATATGCTCTTGGGGCGTCAGCCTACATCATAATGATCAGACATAAATCCACAATTATCTTAACTTTCGTAAGGAAACTGAAAAATAATAAATTCAAACAAATGACTAAGAACATAGTATAGCATTCGTGATTAAACAAGAAAAAGTGTTCCAATATACCGGAACCTGACCTTCTGTATTAGTCCAAAGAGAAATGGTTGAAGTGTCTGTTCAAGCCAGCCATCACCATCTTTAGCCTGATGGAAGTCTTTGCACTCCTGCAGCAGTGCATAACAAGATAACACAAACAGATAAATCATACTATAGCATAAGATTCATTTTTCATCTTTTGAAAAGATTAAAAAATTTATGAACCTGACACCATCTTGCTTGAGACTTTGTTCTTTCCGTTGGAATCCAGAGATGGAAGCTACTGCACTTGTTGCAGGAAATACTTCTCAACTCTCCATAAGGACCTCCATCTTCAGCTTTAAATTGAGTAGAATCAGAACTGAATATGCTATGCCTTCCATTCTGGTGCAGTCAATCGAATGTATCAGGTTAAAAAATGAAATAAACCATCTTTAGTCACTCCCAAGCTAAGACATTCAGTGGCCAAAAAATAAAAATGAAAAACATTATGCAGTCAAAAGAGAAGGAAAAAAAAACCTTCTGGGATGAAGTCTGAAATCTTCTAAAATAATTCAATAGCTCTTCCCGCCTTAGGTCATCGTCATAATTCTTCCTCTTAAGAGAATCTAGCAAGATCTAGATATGAAATCATGACAATGTCAAATAATGTAAATTGAACCAAATGATTTAAAATTCCTACGCAACAAAGAAGCAGTAATTGAGAAAGTCTAGTCTACCTCATATGCATTTTGAAGTTTTTTAAAGGCCTCTGCAGCCTTCTCATTTCCCATGTTTTTGTCAGGATGAACTAGCATTGCCTAGAGAGAACATATACACAGATTCCTTTCACTGACAACGTGAAGAATGATAAATGGTGCAAGTTTCATGGCTAAAATTCACTGCATTGTCAGATGCAGGGACATTAATATCAAAATCTACCTTTTTTCTATACTCTTTCTTCAGCAAAGAAACATCAACATTCTCATAGCGATTAAAACCCAATGCTGTATAATGATCACTGCAGTTCAACAATCGATTAACTTCATCTTCAGATGTTGCCTCTGTTTCCCTCCCACTGGTTGAAGGAACCTGACAACCACGATCAGCGACTCCCTTTGATGAAGGGTTATAGGTACCATCAGATGGTGAAAAGTATGACCGGAAGTTATCATCTGCTCCAGCCTCACTGTAGCTTTTTTCTTCTTGAGGAATGTCAGAACTATGGTCATGCACATTTTTCCTTAGGACTTGTATAAGAACAACATTTGACATGAACGACAGATTAAGTCCAAGGAGTAAACCAGGCCACCCTAAATAGCTTGTTGCGCAATACATAGAATACAGTGTAGTCACAAAGAGTGCAACACGTTCAAGACGCAAGCCATATGTGACACCTACATGTTTATATCTCAAGGTATTAAATAAAATGGCGTTGGTTTATGCATTATGGATGATACCAAAACAACTAAACGCTAATTAAGATAAAAGTAGCACCAACCTCCAACAAAGGTTACAAGACTTGTCGTCCAAAAGCTTCCATAAAGCCACAAAACTATAATTGCAGGTATGGCAAGCATCAACAGCGCAGGAACAAAGCCAACAAACATCAACAACAGAACAGCAATCACCTGAATCAGAAAGATTGAAGGTAAATTCATAATCTTAACAATTTAAATAGTTTAACTATATTAAAATGACATAGATCATTAAAGCAATAGTCAAATTTTAAACTATAAATATTACATAAGATTGCAGCTTATCGAAATGGTATTGCAGAAAACAAGCAAAGCACCCATTAGTAGATTCTTTGATTTAATGTCTAAACTTCAGCTCCTTTCTTTCTTTCAAATAAACACACACAGATATACACGTATGTATATATATATATATATATGTATGTATGTATGTAAATATGTTGTATCCCATTCAAAATTTTGTTTATGTGAACGAAAAGACATTCAGGAGCATAACCAGCTCCTGAAGATGTACTGGGGCAATAATTAGCTCCTATAGAGGTACCATAGTAGATACAAGAGTAAAATTATCAGCTATGCAGAATGTTTATAGCTGAAATGGGCAGAAACTACGGGAGAAATTAAATAATCAGAGGACAAAAAGCACTTAAAATGCAAGTTTCAATTTGCTTGTGCTCTTAGTTAATACACCTTTATACCAACCTACCACTAATTTTCTGTTGTGGGCAAATAGAGGTGAATGTGAGACTGTGTGATGTGAACCTACGCTAGAATGAAGCTGCAAAGGTGAGTTGGTCTCCATAATAAATAGAAAATATCCATAAACTCCGTGAATTTCATAACTCAGCATTCCATACATTTAAAATCAGAGAGCATGTGAAAAAAATGGCATGACTTGAAAATCAAGAATAGTCACAAGTACAAAAAAAGAAGATAAATTCAACAATAGGTTAAAAAGGTTACGTGCACAAAATGTTAGACGTCTTTATCTACAAGATTTAAATAAACACCACAAACATTACAAAATGAAAAGCATTAGAATTTAGTAAAATAACATATGGAGAACAAGGAAAATATATCATGTACGCTCTAAGAGTAAAACACACACATAGAGAGACATATATATATTTGTACACACACCAATACATATTTATGCATATGTATGTATGTATATATCAACATGGAAGAAAATTGTAAAACACGGACAGTACAATGAAACAATATATGAGGACACAAATAGATGAAGGATAGCTGAAGACAAATGTGCCAAGGACTCAAATGCTCATCAGAACATAAAACCCAAGTGGACATGGAAGAAAACTGTAAAACAATGAAACAATATGTGAAGACAAATGTGCAAAGGACTCAAACCCTCATCAGACAATCACCCCACTAATCATCAAACCCTTAGGACATTGATATGTATCCCCTCCACTCGACGAACACTCAATATGGATTTCATCCGCTCAAGCTCTCATAATCTCACTTAAACTCTACACAAGTTTTCATCTCAGCTCAAAGATCCCTCTCCAACAACTTCCCTTCTATTTATAGCCCTCTAACGCACGTGAACATCAAGAAAAAATCCTAGTCTTTGATTGGATTCAATGGTGAAAATAACATTAAAAAAATCATCTAATCAAGGGGCTATTGGTTATTGATTGATTTTGATTTGGTGAAAATGACAGTTGGCAAATTTGCGGCTCAATGAGCACCCCCCATGTGTTTTCTATTGAATGACAGTTAGGGCTTCAGTAGCTGGTTGTCAAAGTTCCAAGACGAAATCAACCAATTGGTGAACTTCGTGCTCCTTCTCGGTCGATTTCTTTGCTAGTCAATTCTAAAACCAACCAACAATGGCTATCACTAGGACAATAAATAATCATTTGGAGTAAGCTTTGAAACATAACATAATAGAAAACAATAAATATAACATGTTTGATGTTCATATAAGGATTAAAATTAGTATATCACAACAAGTAAAATATTTTATTAATGCTCCACATACAGATAAAACCCTTTAAAGCTATTAAAGACCTAGATGGATGCGTATTGGTTAATTCGGTTATAGTTCACAAAAGAAGTTATACATGTATATTGTAAACAAAATGCGACATTGATATGTTTTGAATGTGCATATGGCATTCTGTCGTGCCATATATGACAATGGAATTTCAAGGTTACACCCATGTGAATAGTCCACATATGAAGAGCAGCATAGAGACAAGAACATCCAAAAACACAAAACCTGTCTCGAACTTTTTACTACTAATAAGTACATAATCAATCATTTCAGATTGAACCAAATAAGTGCATCAGGTAGGTTCATTCTGTCACCACTACATGAAGTTTTATACAAAAGGATTTACAATTGACTGTATCATACACAAGCTTTAAGGAAATAACATTAGATATATACACCAAAAAATGAAAAAAAAATTGTTAGCTGATCCTTGGATAATCAGATGTCCATGTAATGCTGGCAGGCAGACCAAGATGACAAATAGAGATTTAAAAATATACTCACCATTGAAATAAGCACTTTTATGATTCCAATCATTGCAACGATTGAAAGGAAACTACACCATAGAACTGCAAATAATGATGTTGTACCCAAGTGCAACAAAGACTTAAGACCCTGTACAGTGCAGTCCAGCCACATAACTGCAAGAAGCAGAACCAGTTTTCCAATACGTAAAATCCATCTTTGAATAACAGGGTATGCAGACTTAACATAACCAGTACAACAGGCATAAGTTCTATGCATGTAAGTGATGAAAAGGGAGACCCGAGGTTTTTGTTGATCTATCCATCCACCGGCAGTTTCCAATAAATATGAAGCAGATCTAAAACTCCAACTAGCAAAAGAATCTAGCAGTTCAACTACAGTTGCCACACTCACTATTGAAGAGCCACCAAACAATCTGTTGCCATTATTGCTGCAATCATCATGAAGCATCACTTTATCAGTTTCTGTTGACTTAAATACGTCAGATAGCAAATCAATGTCTGAATTGCCTTCTACTTTGCCACTCATATCTGCTTGAACAGAATTCTGAATTTTATTAGTTGACTTTTCCCTCGAGAGAACCTCTAAATTTCTTTGGTTGTAACTCCTAGTAACGCCAGCATCACCTCTATGCTTTGCTTCCATATCAACAGGATTTCCTGACATGAACAAAGAGTCACCATTTGACTGATAAAAATTAGTAAATTTCCCGTCATCCTTATCAGCCTTGTTTTCCTTGTTCTCAGATACAGAAGAATCTACAGACTCTGGCACTACAATTCGATGCTTGTGTGCCTTGCGATCAAAAATATTTGCTTGCCGGCTTCCTTTTCGAGCCATGGTACATAAAAGAACCCTTTTTTAGACAAACTGAAGCACATGGATCAGCATTTTGAACTTGAGAAAGGAACATCTACTTGAAACATTAGACACCATGACAAATTAACATCTGCAGGCCAAGGTGAAAGAAATCAGCAAACAGGAATCTCTGTTAAACTAGTCTACGACAATGACAAGTACAAATAAATGCTTTGCTAGTTAAGAAGACAATTAAATGAAAACAAAAAAGAAAGAGTTGAGAAGCCTACAAAGAGCAAATTAGTGAAAGTAAAAGAACACGCTGGTTAGATTAGCAACAGTAGAGTTGTATATAAGAATGTTGACAAAGTACTGCTTTATATTTACTGCAGATGTGCAACAAAATGAGCAAAAACTCTGTGTGCCTAGTAAAACTAAACTTTGTACTTCAAGGTGCTACATTAGGAGATTAAATATTCTGGATACTATTCTCTACCAAAAATTTTCTCACAATGTTATTCTCAAAAGGTTTTTTTTTCTTGAAAGCTATTTCACGATATTATTCCATTGTTAGTTTCTTCATCAAAATTCCATTTTGGAGAAATTCCCTAACACATCCTCAATAATACCAAAATTAATGTACATTAAACAAGTAAATTGGCCTCAGCAAGTAACGCCAAAGAAATTGTAGAGGTATTGTTCGCTTTGATTTCTGAAAACTGTGTGACTTGAGCACTTCCCATGAGATCACCTATTCTAGTACTACTTCAGCCTAAACACCCTTAACTACAGAATTTGCATCATTAGCTTCACAATATTATCCCAAAAGGTGTCACTACTATTTGGGATTATGTTATCTATTTATACAACTTAGGATCTTTCTCTATTTCCAATGTGAGATAATTTATTCTTGTGTCTCTCCACTTAGAGACTTTGTCAAGAGCCGCTCCTTATCCGGGTGATTCCGATTTACTAATATGAATATCACTCCAACAATCACTCCCCCCCCTCTTCAGTCCCAGGTATCACAGAAGTAAATTTGATGAAATACATCATTCTACTGGAAAGTTGACCAAAACAAATTAAAAAAGGACATAACATAAAATTGGGAGCCGCAGCAAACACAATGACAAAACAAAAGAGAAGCAACCAATCTTTAGGCGCATCGTCAACCAAGTAGTAAATGGTTAACTGAACACAAACCAGGCGATGCTTGAAAGCTTGAGAAAACTCAAAAAGGGAGCCACTATCATAATAACCAGACGCCAAAACCGTAAAACGCACAAACCAAAATCGACTCTCTCTGCAAGCATTCAGCACCACAAAAGGTATCAAATCGTTATTACCAAAACCAGTACAAGGCAGAAGCGCAAACCGAGGGAAGAAACCAAGGTTGAAAAGAAGCGGTATACCTCAGGACCGAGGAAGGATACATGATCGAGTCAGGGGCGAAGGACAAAAGCTGGGAGATGGCGGAGAATCCGGAGGAGGCGATTTGTCCTTCGGTAGCATCGTCTTCCTGAAAGTGAGATGAAAAGAAGCGGCTTTGAAGAGCGCAAAGAGGCTCGGCCCGACGGCCACACCCACAGAGGTCCAAGTCCAGCTTGGCCGTCCCACCGTGGTCAAGCGCATGGAAGCTAACCATTTACCAGAAAAATAAAATTAAATTTAGCGTAAATTGCATCTAGGTCCCTAAGGTATGGAATAATATTGCGATGATCTATTTTTTAAAATTTTTAAAAGGTTTCATTAATTATATTAATAAGGATATTTTAATATTAATTATATTAATAAAGTTCTTTTGCTATTTTTAAATATTAAATTTTATTATATTACTATTTTGCTCATATCTCTTTCTTACGGGGGTCAAGAGGAGCGGGAGCGAGCCATTGGCCACCCTCCTCCCTCCCCCCTCTCTCTATCTCGCTCGCTTGCTCCCAAAGGGGAGTAGATGATGGGAGGTAGATTTGTCCAGCCTCTCATCTCTTTTCTCTCGTCAGCTCCCATCGGGGAGCAGCTGAAGGAGGAAGCTGCTTGCTCTTTCTCTTTGTCTCTGTTCTTTTTCTCTCTTTAATTTTTCTCTCCTCTTTCTCTCTTTCTCTTTCCTTTTCACAAGGTAGATTGCGAGTATAAAAGAATTTTATATTAAAAATAATTTTCAATATTTTTATTAAATTATAAATAATTTAAATAGACTTGTATATAGTATTTGTACATCCTCAGGGTGTCAGATGAGAAATTAACTAATCTCAAAGATTAGTTAAAAATATAAAAAATTAACTCTATATGATATTATTTTTTAATGTCAGAAATCTAGATATAATTTACCTTTATATATATATGATTTAAAAATAATCTTACAACAAGAATTGATCACTTTAACTTGCCAAAACGAAAAAAGAGCTCCAATCATTCTTTAAATAGGTCTAAATTTACATAATTGACAATCAAATTTTTTGGTTCATAGATGATGAAATGTATGCTTGAGATATCTCAATATTCATTTGAGATGCAGTCTAATGAGAAATTGTTGGAGCATGTCTGAACTGAAAGTTATTAATCAACAATATTATATATGGTTGTGTAACAAAATAGTATTGAAGCTACTGGCCACAATGCATTCTTAGAAACTCATGTGACTTTGAGAATTTAGTACAATCACTGGCTTTAAGATATTAGCTCTGTTTGGTAATAAGAAAAAAAAAGAAGATGTAGTTGAAATTTTTAGTTATTTTTGAAAAATGTGTATGATGTGAAATAAAGTAAGTTGATATTATATTAAAAATTGTGTATGATGTGAAATAAAGTTGATTGATTTATTGAGAATTGTGTTGGATGTGAAATAAAGTAATTGTTTAATGTTAAAATTTGTGTGAGATGAGTATAAAATAATTTTTTAAGTTTTTTTAAAATAAATTTAAGATTTTGTCCATGAGTAATTTTAGCCATGATTTTTAGCCCATTGTCAAACAGGGCCAAGATAGAAATTAGTGTAGGAACAATTGTTATATCCTTAAGTGCAATCGTCGAAGTAAGGCTACGATGTATTGGCATTTAGACAAAATAAAATCGGTGTCTCTAGGTGACAACACAATACTAGGGCCTGTTTGTTTGTAAGATTTAAATTTAATAATTTTAAAATTAAACTTGAATAAAGATATTTTTTTATTAAAAGTTGTGAATGATGTGAAATAAAGTTAATTATTATGTTGAGATATGTGAGAGATGTGATATAAAGTTAGTTATTATGTTGAGATATATGAGGGATGTGATATAAGTTAGTTATTATTTTAGTAATGTGTGTAAGATGTTGAATAAAGTTAATTTTAATATTAAATTTTATGTGTGATGTGATATGCCTGTTTAAAATTAAATCAGATTTATTTTTAACGGCGAAACAAACGGGGCCTAAAGAAAAAATTCAACAACTTGGCTAAAACAAATTTAACAATTTGCCAATGCCACTGCTCTATAATACTATTTTTTTGTTCATTTATATAAGGACAAATGAAATGTGACGAGATTTATTAAGTTTTAAGAGATGGCATCAAAAGTATTAGATTTACTCACCACTATCTTCTATTTGTTCCAACATATTTTAGAAATATAGAAAGGTAATAACAATCTCCTATTTGGATTTTACTGGATAGAACTAAAGGAGCATTTGATTTAATATTATTTTGATATTATATTATATTGTTTAAATGTTATTTTTTTAGTAGTAATTTCATAATTTTTTAGAAAATTATCTACACATATTATTAAATCAAATATATATTTTTTTCTAAACAACATGACATAATATGAAGATAATATTGAATAACATGCTCCACCCCTAAATATTTTTGGAGAAATCATCTAGAAATAAAATATAGTATTTATATTCATCTTGACAAAGTTGAAGTGTAGAGCCCTATATGTCAGCAAAAACATTGTGTCAATGAGCATTATTATGAGAAAGATATAGGAGCAAATTGCAATGAGATTTTATAATGTTACAAAATTGAGAGACTATTTGATGAGTAATTTTAATACTAGGGCGCCCTAATAATTTCAAAGATAAAGTGAACATCATGTATCTTGTAGAACTAGTGGTGGCCAAATAGAATTAAAGGATGTCGAAGGAAGGCAATACAATATATTTCTGAGATATTTGTGAGAACAATTGTTCTCGATATAAGATCTTTTAGAGAAAATCAATAACAAAAATATCAATAAAAACATTATCATTTTTTTGAATTAAAAATAAAAATTAGGGAACATTAGTTTAGGTACTTGAAGAATATCGTACAATCTAAAATTGGAGTATAATGTAAGAAGGGTAGCTAAATTAGTAGTGTTAGCATACAAACCTAGGCCATTTTTGATAGCAATTTTGTTTGTCTCAATGTAGGGAGAATTAGGAGATATATGGGATCATATGATGATACACCCTACAATCCATAAAAAAATTAGACTATTTAAAAATAATCATAATTACTTACACTTATAGTCATTTAACTTACCCTATCTTACCCTTATTAAAATAAATTTGTCTGAAAATTTTGGAGAAATTTTACTTAGGCACATGAGATTTGCCCTTTCTATCGTAAGAACTCACAAATGTTAAAAACATGTCATACAGGTCCGCAATAATTATTATATTGTTCGTTGAAGTCCTAACTATTTATAAAAAAAACTTCAAATCAGGTCCAACACACCTTTTTTTGTCTAATATATCATTAACTCGTCTACTAAAAAATAAAATTAAAATAAATATTTTTTTAATTTACTATTTTACCCATGGATCTTATCTGTCTGTCTGTACCATCTCCCTCGTGGTTGCACATGGCCCTCAAGCGGACGCCCACGTAGCTCCCTGCCTATGTTGTCGGGTAGCCTGCAACCTTGCGTGCAAGCGGCCCCGCTCAGGCGGCCGCTCTTGCGGCCTCTAACGTAGGCGGTTGTGCATGCCGCCTTGCATGTAGGTGGTTACACACAGGTAGCTGCGCGCACGGCCTTGCGAGTAGGCAGTTGCCCTTGTGGTTGTACACAGTTGCACGCACAACTGCCTGCATGTTGCCACCCTCGTGGCTACGCCTGGTTGCGTGCACGCAGTTAGTTTGCGCGTGGCCGTGTGCATGCAGGCAGCCGAGTGGCTTGGCTAATTTACTAGGAAGTACATGCGCAGCGACGAATGGTGCTAGTGGCCTATTGTGGGGACGAACGACTCGATCCAGCAAGCTTGCGAGGGTTCAGTGAGGCTGAAAACAATGGTGACACACTTTAAAAATTGATAGATTAAATAAGTATATTTTTTATCATTTTAAAAATACCTAACAAATTTTATCATAGAGAGACCATAATATTCTGTTTAATATTTTTTATGGATGTATATAATATGTTTTGATATTTATGAATTTTTGTGATAAAGTATATAAATTTCAGAGATCCAAATAAAATTACCATTAAAATTTAACATGTGTTTATAAGTTTTGATAAGAATACCGGGGTGGGATGAATAAAAGTTTAATATAAGTAAACCCATCATAACTCACTAATTAACAAAATTATAAAAAAACATAATATATGATTTTAAATAAAAACTCAAATTTTTTCATTTTTTAAAAAATAACATTTTTTGTTGGTATAATTTTTGTGTACCAAAAAAAAAAAAAATTTGTGCGTACCAACCCAGCTATAAAATTCCGACGGCAAGAGATTAATCATAGGTTTTCCGCAGTCGCTCGCTCGAACAACCATCTCCAAACTCCAGCTTTGCTCTCTTCACCCTTACTTTCTTCGACTCCATCCTCTTTGTGTTCGTCGGCGACCGCCGGCGGAGCATCATGGCGCTAGCGTTCGACGAATACGGTCGTCCATTCATAATCATCAAGGAACAGGAGCAGAAGACTCGGCTGCGGGGTCTGGACGCGCAGAAGGCTAACATCAACGCCGGCAAGGCCGTTGCGCGTATTCTTCGCACCTCACTCGGCCCTAAGGGCATGGATAAGATGCTTCAGAGCCCTGATGGCGATGTCATCATCAGTGAGTGATTCTGCCTCGTCAGTGCCTCTGTCACTGGCTATCTTTTTACAAGAGTAATGCTACACATACCCCCACAAATGATGCCAAATATTGATGCCAACTAGGGTTTTCTTTGTGGCAATGGTTCCACATAGGCAAAATCAACTTTTTTGTCTATATGACACCATTGCACATAGAAATTCTAGTTGGATTGAAAGTTTGGGGTCATTTATGGAGTCACAAAGCATTTCTTTTTTGACAAATTGGATGGATCTGGAATGTAGGAGTTTTCTTTTCATATATTTCTGAGCTAGATTGGCAGATGCCCTGTGATTTGACTGAACTTTGCTATTGTTGGAGTTATTTTTTTGGTCAAAAAATTCTGCCTTAAAACTTGCTATAAATTATTGCAATTTTGCTTTTATTGTTGATCTAGCCATTATTTCCTTTGATCATTTAGTGAATAGACTAAGCTGGGGAGGTTCACAAAGAGCTAGTTAAAGATTTGCTAGAGCTTACATCATTTGGATAATCATTTTTGAGGTGCCTTCTAGCAAGTTTGGGTTGGTTGTTTGGCTTCATAATTGCATTTTATTGTCTATGGGGGCTCCTCAAATTCAAAACTTGCGGCCACTTTGATGCAAGGAGAGTGATGCTCCAGTTTGATTGGGATAAATGCATCACTTCTGTAGGCTAAGAAGAAGAATGTTTCTTACATTATTCATTCGACATGGTAAGATTATGGCTTTTATCAAATCTATTTCCGTTGAGCTAAAGTTAACTCAAATTTGAAAATTTCGACTTTGTCTTGGCTTAAAATTGGGATGAAATTATTTAAATTTGATTTGAGCCAACTTGGTTCAAAGTGAGTTGACTTCGAGCTTGACATGTGAATCGAGATGACTCGAAAACTTCCATAGCCACAAAGATATTTATAAAAAATTTAAGTTGCAATGATGGAGATTTGAACTTGGGTAGCTTGGTATATGTGAAAGCTCTCCACTAGTCTGAGCATTTGTTAGTAAATATTTTTGTAATATATATAATTTATATAATTATAATTATTTTGAGCCAGCTCAAATTACATTTCGAGCGAGTAATGTTTTCCTAAATTAGCTCAAAAATAATTTCGAGTTAGGCTATTCGACTTATTAATATTAGTTATTTTTGAGTTGATTCAAAATCAACCCAATTTTTGGATGAATTTTGAGTTATTTTCAAGTTTTGGGTATTTCACTCACTTTTAGGTAAGATATGCCTATAGAATTCTAGGAATATTTGTTGACTGATTGGCCTCACCCCCTTTTAGCCTTTTTTTAAGATCACATGTAATGATTTCAGCTTTGGGCTTGCCCATCTATTTGAGGATGACAAATGGAGAAGTAGAGCCAAATTCCTTTTTTTCCATAGAACTGCCACAATTTTGTTGTTCAAAAGAGTCCCTTTGTTTGTTATGAGGATTTGATGTAATCCAAGCATACAAATAGTAAGAGTCCACAAAAACTTCTCCACTCATTGCACTATAGGGTTTATTGTTAGCTTGTTTTATGTCTGCTATGAAGTAGACAACAACAATAGGAAGGAACGTGTGTTGCTGAATGGTCCTCGAAAATGGTCTAGGACATCTAGTTCACATATGATGAAGAGCCAAATGGAATTGATTGCTTATAGAAGTTTGACGGGTTTACAAGGGATGTCTCCGTAAAGCTGGCATTGGATACTCCTCTTGGAAAATTCTTTTGAATCTTTGTTTATGTTCTGCTAGAGAAATCTTAGTTTTAAAGGTTGTCCAAATATGTAAACAATGTGAGTCCCTATTTTGTGATGAGCATTGGAGGTAGTCTAATATGCGAACAATGGGAGTCCACAACTTGCAAAAACATTTCCGCTCATTGCATTGAGGGCTAATTGAGTGGCTTCGTTTCTATCAATTTTGTGAAGTAGTCAACAATGATGGGAAGGAATGTGTGTTGGTGGATGGCCTTTGAAAATGGTCTAGGGCATCAAGTCCCCCTATGGTGCAGGGCCAAGCGGAATTGATTTCTTGTAAAAGTGTGATTCTCTGTAAATGTGGCATCGAAGACACCTCTTGGAAAATTCCTTCGCATCCTAGCTTATGTTCGCTCAGAGAAATTTGAGCTCCAGGACGAGTAGGTAGATTGCTTCCTTTTGCACTTGTGCTATATTCTCCTACATGTACGAATTGTAGTACTTTAGTTGCTGCTTCTTCGCGGAAACACTTCATAGCTGGTAAGATCAGTGGTGATATATGGTGCTAAATGTTAAATATATAAATAAAATAAGTGTTGCAGAAATGAGAATGTTAAGGTGGATGGTGGATATACATGAAGAATAGAATGAGAAATAAGTATATCTGCGATAAAATTAGAACAGTATCAATTAAGGATAAACTTAGAGAGAGTTGTCTTAGATGATTTGGACATATAAATTATAGATTAATTAAAACTTCAGTACGAAAGTTGAGTTATTGTACCTTGCCTATATAAAAAGAGGAAGAGAGACCAAAAAGGACATGACAAAAGCTATAAGGAATGATCTTATACACTTAAGGCTAAATGAGAATTTGTTAACTGATAGAGTACAATGAAAACAAAGAATTTGTGTAATTGACCCAACCTAGTGGGATAAGGCTTGGTACTTGTTAATGTTGGTGCTATTTTATTGTCTATTTGGATTGTTGTATTTTTTCTAGAGGTTTTCTTGATCATATTTTAAAAATGTTTATATTGTGTCTTGGGTTTTCACCACCATATTAGTGACTTCTAGATTTATAATCTACCCAGAAATGCTATTGGGATGCTATGGATGCCAACAATAAACCAAACTATTTTATGTGCTAGTCAAACTACTTAGGATTATTAGATAGCTCCAAAAACATTGCCTCCGAGTGTTTTGTTTAGTTATTTGATGAGAAATGCTTGTTTTTTAATAGTTTTTTTTTATTGCTGAAAGTTGAAATGTTGTTTGTTTTAATTGAGAAAAATTGTCAATATGAAAGAATTATTTTTATGAATTTAAGCTTGCTAAACATTAGGAAGGCATGTAAATCGTTTGGTTTGTTAAATACTTGACATGTAAATATTT
Organism: Apostasia shenzhenica; assembly: GCA_002786265.1. Lineage (NCBI taxonomy): Eukaryota > Viridiplantae > Streptophyta > Magnoliopsida > Asparagales > Orchidaceae > Apostasia > Apostasia shenzhenica. Next base: position 1,041,586 of record KZ451890.1, read on the forward strand.
GTTATTTATTTTTCTGGATGTATAACTATAAACTAAGAGGTTCCTTTTTGGTTGTTCAGATGATACAGTAGAAATATTTTTGTTACTGAAATTTCTTTGACCATTGCATTGACATGAATGTAAGAAAAGCGTATCCTCATATTTTAAGTACACTTAATTTCTGCATGCATTCTTGCAATTCATAGGTTATTGGTTTTCACGCATTTAGCAAAATAGTCTAAATTCTACTTGTCTCGTCATTATTCCTCCACAGCAAATGATGGTGCAACAATACTGGAACAAATGGATGTTGATAATCAGATAGCAAAGTTGATGGTGGAATTATCTCGTAGCCAGGACTATGAAATTGGAGACGGCACCACCGGGGTGGTGGTCATGGCTGGTGCACTTTTGGAGCAGGCTGAAAAGTTGCTTGAATGTGGAATTCATCCTGTCAGAATTGCTGAGGGCTACGAAATGGCCTCGAGGATTGCTTTTGAGCATTTTGAGCATATTTCTCAGAAGTATGATTTTAGCGTGACCAATATAGAACCTCTTGTTCAGACTTGCATGACAACATTATCCTCAAAGATGTGAGTTTGGATTATGCATAACATTATTCAACTCATTTACTTTGCAAATGGGGATTATATGAACTATTTTATTGGAAATAGCTGAGAGTTGCTTATCCTCAAAGATGTGAGTTTGGGACAATTACTTGTATGCCATAGAAAACTTTGAATATTATCCGCATATCACATTTGTTACAAAATTTGAATTATGGGTGACATTTATTTGAACAACGGTATGGTATTTAAAGTTTCATATAGCATATATGTAAATGTCCCTAAAAATTATTCTATTAGTGCTTATTCTGAGTTGCTTCAATGAGTTAAGACTATATGGTTTAGATGCCTTTTTTTATTTACTCATAATTTATAACAGTAAAGGAGAGAGCATCTTAAATATGGTAACTATTAATTTAGAGTTTATAAATTTCTTAGTAGGCGTTTAATTTGATTGACATTGTCATTTATGTTGGGATAGGCCTTTTATGAGGAGAATGAACAAAGAAGTTAAGAAGACTTGTTGAAGGAGGATCATTGAAAGGGTTCTCGAAAATGTTTCTTGAAGAATGTCTATTTGAGGAGGTTGTCCATCATCAACAAAGAATAAAATGTTTCTTGAAGAATGTCTATTCGAGGAGGTTGTCCATCATCAACAAAGAATCTTTCTTGAAGAATCTTGTTTTCAACAAGATTAACTAATTGAACAACCTCGATGGAAAGAATTCTCATCTCATGGTTGAACCCAAGGATGGAGTCTTCTATGAAGCATAAGGGGAGAAAAGCACTAAAGAATAAGTGGGCCTTCAACCTGAAGTCGAGAAACGCATGATCGAGGTACAAGGCAAGACTTGTTGTGAAAAGCTTTGAGTGAATGGAGTGATAAGGTTAAGATGGCATTGATCGACTTAACTGCAAGCCTCAACTAGAAAGTTGAACAACTAGATGTCAAGGTAGCTTTCAGGGAAAATTGTACATAATGCTATCCAAGGGCTTCAATTGAAATAGAGCTTGTATGGCCTTAAACAAGCTCTTCGATAGTAGTACAAGAATTTTGACTTATTCATTCATGGTTGGATAGTGGTATCGACAAACTGCCTCAGATCATTGTATTTGCGTCAAGCAAAATGAAGGCGAAGACTTCATTGTTATTTTATTGTATATGTTGACAACAATGTGTCGTCGGAAATGATTTAAAAAACAAATTTGGAAAGTTGAAGGTTGAACTCTATAAGTGTTTGACATGGACTTAGGTCTAACAAAGAAGATTTTGGACATGAAGATTCACATGGATCAAAAGGTGATGTACCCATAGCGTGTATGAGGCCCGACATAGCTCATGTCGTCGGAGTTTTCACCATGTTATTATCTAATCTGGGGAAGGAACATTGAGCAATAGTTAAGTGGATCTTTGCTATCTTTCAGACATATCCTAGTTGTCGTTTTGCTTTAGAAAAGAAAAATCAATGGTCGTCAACCAATGAGATGTCGTCATTGTTGGAGACATGACTCGAGGAAGTCAACCTTTGGGCATTTGGTTACTATTGGATGTGGTGTTATTGCATGGTAGTCGAAGCTACAATAGTCTGTGGCTTCTTTTGACAACTAATGGAGAGCTGGTAGTAGCAATAGAAACTTCTTTTGACAACTAATGGAGAGCTAGTAATAGCAATAGAAAGGAGGAAGGAGATGTTATGGATTAAATGAATACTTGTAGAATTGGTACTAAGGCTTGACAATTATCCTTTGCATTGTGATAATCATAGTGCAATCCACCTAGCTAAAAGTTCAAACTTCTATTGGAAGTCAATGCATATAGAGGTTCATCGACACTGGATAAGGGATGTTCTTGAACAGAAGACCTTGTTACTGAAGAAGATCTATACCGACAAAAATCTAGCGGATACAATTATAAAGCCATTAACTAGAGTCAAACATGAAGTTTGTAGGGTTGCATTAGGCTTCAAACTTCTCATAAGTCTGAAGGGGAGTTTGTTGAGGTATCCCTCCTTATGACGTGGATGGAAAAAGAAGTCAATAAAACTCGTCGAAATGGGCCTATCAAAAAATAGTTTCAAAAATATTTTTCAAAGAAAGTCTTTTGGAGGTCATTCATCGTCGATGAAGAATGGTTGTTAAAGAAGGTGTTCTTGACAAGGTTAGCTACCCAATGGAAATTAAGGAATCTTTAATTGAGTGTTGAACCCAAAGATGAAGTCTTTGATGATGGGATCACACAAATGAGGATTGGTTGTCCTCTTGTGGGGATGCCTTGAACGAAGTAATCCTCGAAGAGGCATCTAGGAATCCAAGGTTCTACTCATTCAGCCTTTCTTCAAGAAGAGACTTTCTTGAAGAATCTTAAATAGGCTCTAGAAGATTCTAGAAATCTGAGATGGTTTTTGAGTGGCTGCCGTAGCCCTCAACCGACATATTATGTGGGAGTGGTTACATTCATTATCAAAATGCATGAAACTTTCCTCAAACCACACCATAAATCATTGCTCTATTCTCTACTTATAAAAGGATCTAACAATAGCAGTAGGAATGTGATGCTGCTGCAATTAAGACAAAGATCTAGAAATCATTCAGAGATCCATTGTTGGCGGGGAAGTCCAGCGGTGACAATCAACAACCTTAGAGAAGTTCAACCTTTTGAAACCTTCTTGAGAAGAAAGACATGGAAGATAAGTCATTCTCCTATGGCTTGTGGCGTTCGTGAGACTACTATCTTCCCGTATAAAATGATGTGATGCATCAATCATCATGTTTTTATAAAGTATTATAAAGTATTTTCTCTTCTCAATTATTTGGTGTCAATGAACTATTGTCGTCTTTAAAGTGGCATTGTATAAAATCTTGTGTTTCCAAGTCATCAAAAGTTTCCTTTGTCCCCGAAATTTTTTTTATAAACAATAGTTCTTAACTGTGGTTTAGAACACCATCAAGTTGCATATTATAGTTTGTGATTTCAATTTGCTGAATAGGATCATCCTCGGATTGCTATCATGGATTCTTATGTTGTAGGATGTCATCTTAATTTGTGTAGGATACTTTATTTGGGATATTTGATGCCATGAATAAATATTACTAGAGATAGAAAACAATGAAGGGTAGATTTCATAGAAAATAGCATGAATCCTAATAATCACTCATAAGAATTTGATTTAAGTGGAGTTGGTTCTTTTTTATTGTGTTTGACCTTGAGTGTAGTAAAGTTGGTACTAATTCTCAGAAGCAAGGTATTGGCTTTTGGATTGAAATTGTCATGGCTCCAATGTCATTAATCTATATGAAATTACCGGTAGTTGCATGCGATGTAGACATGAGCGCTGAGGTGTTTCTTAATATAAGATTCAACGACCTAAAATGTGGACATGTTTGATGAGGGTCTGTTTAGCGTAAAATTCAAGTATTCCCAATTTTATGGCCATGCTAATCTTTTAATAAAGAAAACTCTAATGATGTTACTGGTACTAAATCATCTTACCCTATATGTTTTTGTGCTATATTCTTAGAGCCTTAGATAAATGCTGTGATGATGCAAATGATGTTCTTTACGTTAATATATCACGATTTTGTTAATGGGCGATTATAAAATCCATCTTTCTTTATCTTGAACTTGGAGTTTCTTAAACATACTATTGTTGTTTTGATATGTGTAAGCTAATAAAATGACTAATATCCTGATGCAGTGTCAATCGTTGCAAGCAAGCTTTAGCAGAAATTGCTGTAAAAGCTGTACTAGCAGTTGCAGATTTAGACAGAAAAGATGTTAACTTGGATCTGATAAAGGTAGAAGGGAAGGTTGGAGGAAAGCTGGAAGATACTGAACTCATCTATGGCATTGTTGTTGACAAAGATATGAGCCATCCTCAGATGCCAAAGAGAATTGAAGATGCAAAAATTGCTATTTTGACCTGCCCATTTGAGCCACCTAAGCCAAAGACCAAGCATAAGGTTGATATTGATACTGTGGAGAAGTTCCAGACTCTTAGAAAGCAAGAGCAGAAATACTTTGATGACATGGTTCAGAAATGCAAGGTGGGTGGATGACATATAATGTATCATTGATGTGTACTAAGTAGGCAGAATGGTTTCATTTAAGTTTGTTAAATTGTTGACTCCAACACATTTTCTTTGGAGGAATGTACTCATATGAATGTGTCTTTGAATATTATTTGCTTATCTTGGGACTTTTCATATTTGCTGATGCCAGCTAGAAAACCTTGTTAGTTTTGACCAGAACAATTTCCTTTAAAAATAGTATTTAATCTTTGTTGGACTTTTTATGGTTGCTTCGTAGAATTTTGTGTATGCTTCTAGGTGCAAGAAATATGATTCTTGTTTGGCGTTCTTTTTAGCTTAAAACCAGATTTATGTTTGCAATGTTATCTGTTCCTTGGATTCCATGTATGCTTCTGTGTGCCTGTTTGTACAAGTATGTGTTATTCCATGCAATTGTGTGAGGTTGTATTTGCTTGTGCTTTTGTGCTCATCTCTCTTGATGTGTGTATATTTGCTGTGCATGCATGTGCCTATGCTCATGCAAGAGTATACGTTTTGGTTTTTGTTTGTGTTGGCCAGTATCTGATACGTGTCTGCATGGGCATGGTGTTTACTTGTATATATGTACAGAGTATAATGTTATATGTCTGCATGGGCACGATATTTACTTGTATATGTGTGGTTGTCTGCTGTCTATTTTTTTTTTTCTTTTCATCTGGGAGAACTTGACCAATATAAATATGTTGAACGCTTGTCATTTAGATTAAGCTATTTCTTTACATTTTTCTTCTTTCTTGCACTGATGTAAAAGCTTGTGAAAATTTTCTTATTTATCAAAATCCATTTGCCCTTTCAGGATGTTGGCGCCACTCTGGTTATTTGTCAATGGGGTTTTGATGATGAAGCAAATCATTTGTTGATGCATCGTAATTTGCCTGCTGTTAGATGGGTTGGAGGTGTTGAATTGGAACTGATTGCAATAGCTACAGGTTTGGACAGAGGAATGACAAGTTTATGTTTGTATGTTTCTTCTGATTTCATTGTTAGGTTTTCATGTAATTATCATCATCTTCACATGCAGGTGGAAGAATTGTTCCAAGGTTCCAGGAGTTGACACCTGAAAAACTCGGAAGGGTATTTTCTGTGCTCAACTTGGTTAACTCTACCTTTATCATACATAAGTTTTTCTTTATTAAGATTTTAAGTGTTTTTGTTTCCTTTCTTAATGGGTTTTTACAACTATGATGTAGCTTTCATTTGAAATTCACTTGTGTTTTGTTTCTGTGTAGTTACATTTAATGTTTTTTTTTTTTTACTAAGAAACCAAATATATTGCTCCATTTCAAGGACAGGCATAAGAAATTATGCGCCTGTAGAAATCTTGAAAACAATAAATAATGGATAAGTCAAAACTCGTACCATACCATGTAAAGGTTCTGGGAATCACAAAGGATGCATTTGGTAAGCAGGGTTCAGCTTGACCCAACTTATTACCAAAAAAAGGTAAATCACAAGCGGCCAAAAATGGTAAGAAGTGGAAAAATAGGTATCAAATAAAGCTAGGTTTGCCTTTGTCAAACTTAACCTGATTATAAGGTTGTGCTATTGGTTTTTGCTGCTTTCATCTCTTGGTGGTTGTAAATGCACAATAGAGGTTATACGGTTTTGCAACCTAGAAGGGCTTGGGCTTGGCTTACAGCCAACATAAAACTCAATGGGAACCTAGCTACACATCAACCTGCACATAGAAACCTTTAATATGAATGCGAGGAATGTAAAATTGAAAGCATTTTTTGGATGTCTATGGATAATTATGTAAATTGCAAGAAGATCAGCTATGTCATATCGTATACATGTGTATTTAAGAATGTGAAAATGATCTAATATTTGCTGTCACTGTTGGTACCGCGCATTACATTTGGTTTCCATCTGTATCCTTTTGGACTAATACTGAGTGTTTTCCTTCCGGAATTTGTGGAAGCAAGCTGAGAGTTGTGAAATCTCTCTTTTTTTTGTCATAGAACTAAATTTTGATCAGCCCGCCTTTCTTTTTTTATTTCAATAAATCATTATTTGAAGTCACATCAGCTAAGATCAATCTCTAGCTTATGGCTTATGATTACTATTCCTCATGGCCATATGGAAGAGGTGGTTTTATTCTTAATTTTCTCTCTGAAGGTGTCATGCTTATCCTTTTCAGCAGTACCAATGACATGAACATGCTTGTTGCTGTATTAGTTGAAAAATTATGTTAGAAAAGTGTGGTATGGATTGAATAGCCTATCAATATTCTTTGGCACACGTAATGACCACCAGAAGGAAATATCATGTCACACTTCAAAGATGGAAAAAACACGTTCAGGGAAGGAAATATCATGTCTTTCTTAACATTATATATTTCTTTTCTATCATGTGTTTTAGATTTTTTATTTCCTTGATAGCCATTATTTGGATTCTCATGTCTGCTCTTTTGCAGATTTTTTTTTATAAAATTAATATATTTTTTATTTTAGTTATCTAAATTTTGTTTTTCTTCTTTGAATATAAAGGCTGGTCTAGTTAGAGAAAAATCATTTGGGACTACAAAAGACAGGATGTTGTACATTGAGCAATGTGCAAACTCCAGGGCTGTGACTATATTTATCCGAGGAGGTATACTATTTAATCCATATTTCTCTGCTGTTTATTGAGCTTTAAGTTCTTTTAGCATATCTGACATATGTCTTAAAGTTTGACCATTTGATAATTTTATTTATTTTAGTTGCCATATTTCTGTCAAAGATTTTATTGCGAACAGCATTTAATACAGCAAGCTTTTCTTATTTTCTATCACAGCTTTGTGATCGCAGCTATCAAATGATATGCTGCATATGGCACAGTTTTGACCTTTGTCTGGCTATGAAAGTTAACTTTAAAATTTGGTCGCTATTCAAGCTGTTTCTACGTGCTTAATTTTAAGTTTATGTTAGATATGTACTTTATTACTAAAGGAAGCATTGGCATCGATTTTTGATTATTTCTTATGTGTCTGGTTGTAGTATTTATGTTTAGCTATTCTAAGGGAAAATTCATCACATTACCATGTATGTATTATTGACCAAATTTCCATGCATGCACAGGTTACAAATGTACTCGACATCCTAATAATAAGTTTACTGCATAAAATATCATGATCGGTAATTAAGTTAATCAAGTTTACATTGTTTACATATGAGTGGATAGTTGCCTATTTGTCACTGTTTTAACCCCGTGTCAATAACCGACCAACTTTTTTTTGTTTGCATCAGTCTTAAGCATTGCAATAACAATTCTAAATTCTTGAGACCGAGTTTATATTGTTATCCTATATATAATGCCTTACCAATTTTTGTATCACTCTTTGTTAAGGGAAAAAATCATCGTGTCATCCGGTCATGACACGTGGAGGGGTTTGACCGACTCCAAGCAAAGCCAGCCGAACAAGGGTTCTCGAACAACTTAGGTGATCTACTTGGACTAAGGTCCTTCGGTCGAACAGTCTACTAGCCAGTAACCATTTGTCATATCATAGCCACCCTATAATGTGACGGTCCTTCTAGAGCAAGGGGAAGGTATCTGTCGTTAATGCCTGAGCTGTCGGGTGGTGTGGGTAGGTCCAGCCATAGCCATGCCACCCAGCTACTGCCTCATTAATGAAGCTTTGCTAATCCTATCCACTACATTCTTGGATGCCTAGACACTACCACCTTAATCCTGGACTTGTAAAATTTTCAAATGCCAAATCTCTCTTTGCCTGCACTCGAAGAGATGTCAGTCTCTGTTCGCCTGGAATTACTTAAGTCTATTCGGCTCACAGTGATATACATGCATACACTGGCAGAGTGGCAGTAGAACACAATAACTTCGAAAAATTCAGAAGATTCCATGAATGCTCAAAAACAGGAGTACAAAAATGCCTTTTCTGCTGCACATGACGATACATATTTATAATATCTACTTTTTTTGCTCACTTTCTCCGACTCCATCGTAGTGAGAAAGCTAGGCCTCCAAAGGGGCAGTGAACTCTTCATCTTCGGTATTGCCTTCATCTTCGAAAGCTGGTTTGGGGATTTCACCGGTCGAGCCCTCCAAGAGTTTGTTTTTGATGTCCAAGAAACCGTTGAATACCCAAAGCTCCCGCTTGATGGTGGCGAAGTAGCCGGCGTTGAACGATGGACCACCTGAATTTCGATCCCGCTTGAACGTGTCAACAACAAAGATTTTTGCTAGATCAGCCTAGGCCATTTTCCCTTCCCAGAGAAGAGCAGATACCTGACAGTTCAACCCAGCACGATTGACTCCTTCAGGGAGTACACGTATTTGGTACTCCACCTGAAAGTGTTCACCAGCGGCTGACTAGTTGAGGCACCATTGTGGAACTCCCGATTTTCCTTCTTTGTTGCTTCTTTCCGAACTAGCAGTTCGACGTTCTCCATCTTCGCATCCTCTAGGCAGACTTGAAGTCTTGCTGCCTCCTCCAACTCATCCAACCGGCGACGGTGTTCAACGTGCGTCTTGCTTCGTTATTTCTAGCTTTAGTGTAGAACTCAGCTTGTTCAGGCGGTGTACTCGATTGTAGGCTTTGCTGTACCACCTGTGTACTTTGCCCACCATATCTGAGATGGGCATGAAGTAAGCAATTGCCTTAGAAAGTAAATAGTTCGCCTATCACTATCTAGGTTAATACTGAAAAACTTAGAAAACTTTTTATACTTGCATCTCGCATTCGCAATAGCACATCTTGTAGCAGTGGCTGAATTGTGGCCCCTGTAATTTGTTCGTCATCGCCCTTTGATGTCGCCGGAGGCGGGTGAATAGACTGAGGTGAGCTAGTCACACCCTGGACAGAAGGCGATCGAATTGCTCCTTGCTCCATTGACGTGCCAACCCCCTCCAGAGTGCTCTGCTGCCGAATGACCTCCTGTTTGTGAGGCCTCTCTGGTTCATCCACCCATTGCTTGCGTTCGCTATCCAAGGTCGGTGTACCTTCCTCCTTGAACCCTCTGCGGCTGATCGTCGAAGAACTTCCCCTTTGGTGAACAGGGGAGGAGGAACCCTCCTTAGTCCCGAACGTCTTTGCCAGGGCACTTTTTTGGTGCGGTACTCTTTTCTTCGCCGCGTTCCTCTTTGAGAACCACCTCGGAGGAGCAAGTAGGCCTTAAAAAAAAGAAGAGAAGGAATAAAAGGGCAGATTGGAAGGCGAGGAAAAGAAGAAGAATAGCAAGCGACACATAACATTTTGCCTTGTAATCTGTTCGTCAATGCGCATCAGGTACATGTTAGTGCTCCTCTTCTCTCGTAGTGAGTAGATGAACTCCTGGAACTCGCGACGCCGAGCGGAAGCGGTCCACATTAAGGCGCCCGGGGGGGGGGGGGGGGGGGTTGTGTCGAAGAGCCCACACTTCTTCCTCCAACTACTGAAAGAAGAGTCTCCAGTTCGAAGACAGTGTTACCCTCAGTTTTGCCAAGGGTAAAACAATCTTTGAGGCTCAAGTTCGCGCCGAAAGCGTCCCAATTCCAGTCCTTCGCAGCGTCCTTGAACACTACTGAAAGACAGTAGAGGAGGTTCACCGCATTCGACGACTACTGTGCCGGCACTATGCTATAACGGTAGCAGGTGTCGACGAGAAATTGTTGGAGCTGCAGGAAACCCCTATTGAAGACGCTGCAGGTAGATGGCAACCATACAGGAGGATGGTTCGGGTGGTCCTTCGGAGATGTGCGAATAATAACAACTTCGCCTCGTCGTTCAAAAGTCCTAACTCGAGGTCCCTCAGTGAAGAAGTACTCCTCTTCTTCTGAGCTCCAAAGCCCGTTGACCTTGTCGAACTACTCATTTGAGAGCTTGCTGGCCTGAAAGACAGTGCTCTCAAACAACAGCCATTGATCCTCAAACCTGTGTCTTGTCATTCGACTGGAGAGGAGGAGAAAGAAGGAAAAGAGCAGAACGATGGTGCGAACGGGGTGAGAGGGCGGCTACAAGATAACCTGTCCCACTCCTTATAACAAGGGGCGCGACATCCCAACACCCACCTCCTTACAAGAATTAAGGTGTCGCGTACAGCTGTCAAGGTCATGATGGCGCCTGTCACGCCGCGTGTCACTGACATGACGTGCCACGATCCCTTGACTCCTGCGAATCTTCGTTGGACTCCAACACAACTGACATTGAATTTTACCAGTTTGACGTTCAGTAGATTACTATTACTACAAATACATACATATGGGTGAACAAAAGAACTTAAAAAAAAAATTTCATTCACGGAATTTTTTTACAGTAAAAATTACAATGAGAGTCGAATTATAACTTTTCGGTAGAAATACTGCAAGTGCAGAAAAAGGTTGGTGCATTCTTTTCGCATTTACTGAGTTGGAAAAGAGCACCAAGAAATCAAGAGACTCTTCTAGATCATCGAACTGGAAGTATCCTGTGGTGAAGAGATGACACCCTGAGACAGAGCTAAAGGTAGCGTCACCTCCCCTATTTGAAGGCCTCTTCAATGTCGAGGAGGGCGGCGAGCAGTTGCTTTAGTATTGGAGTCAGCAAACTGCCGTAGTTCGTTCTGTTCGGCTTGAATAGTCTCGAACTCAGCTTTCTCCTCCTCCCTCTGCTGTTGGGCGACATGCAACGTTGTTATGGCCTCCTCAAAATGGGCCTGGACATCGGAGAGCTTGTCAAGGCCATTTTTATCTACGTCAGCTCGTTCTTGAGCGCAAAGATCTGCTTCTCCGCCTCCTCTGGATTCCATCGGCGAACTAGCTGAAAGATCTCTTGCATCTACCCTTCCAGTTGCATTGCCCAGGCGGGGTCGCTTGGTGCCTGAATTACCTTGTGTGTTGCCCCTATCGCTGGAGCTGGTGAGCGATTTTGTGCTGGAGGACCGACCGGCACCTCCTCCTCCCTTGGTCTCTTATACCAGAGCTCGAGAGACGCTTTCCCTTCACCCTTCGAGGACGACGAATCGAGGGGAAAGGACCCCCTAGCATTAGGAAGCTATGACGGCACTGGTGGCAATTGCTCCTTGACAACTGCTGAGGCGGCAGTAGTTTCTTCAGGATGGAGGTGTCGGGCTGACCTCTAGGACTTGCTCGACAACTTCAGGCTGCTGCCGATCCGTAGCACTAGGTAGTCTCGTTAAGCTCACCAACGGAATCCCATCCCTCTAGGGTCGAATTGGGGTTTCCTCTTTCGGTGGGCCCACATTGCTCAACATCTCAACTATGAAGTACCGATGCTTTGTGGAGTCTAATGTATTTGTATCAAATACCGACTCCCTTATAACTCTACCGATACGTATTCGATACACCACATTACGTATCAATTTTTATTTTAAATTTTTAAAAATCTAATACTCGCTCGATACTTGTTCAATACTTGTCTGATACTTCTTGATACTTTCACTTAGAGAAAAAACATTGAAACAGTTAGTCTGGTCCACACGATAAAAAAAAAAGAATGTCTTATACATAAACACAATTTATGTATAAATGTAAATGTTAAAATTGAGAGATATACTGGGCTCACGCAATTAGGATCGTAAAAAGCTTTACACATGCTAATATTTTGGCAATAGAAAAAAAATTTTGTATTTGTAAGCAACTCCGTCATTATAATTGAACTTGGTGCATGATAGGTCAGGTTGTATTCGATAATAGAGTATTTTTTATTCATATTTCATATTCAATAAATACTTTAAGCACGATGATTTTTTATTGGAATATGTAATAAGAGATAAATCGATGCCTGGTTTCACATAAAAATTTTTGTTCTGGAGTTTACTAGTTTTTCTATCTTATGTGATATTTTTTTGCTTCTGTTGGATACTGATCACTTTTTTTTTACTTTTATCACGCTCATATTGCGAGAAGAATAGGATTTTGGCCTTTTTTTATCTATTTATTTAATTAGAAATTCAGAGAGAGGAGAGCATGTATCTACTTTGATCAAGTTAGTATATTTAAGTTTATGTCACAGCATCTATATTATTTTCAATTATATCTTATTTGCATCGAGCTAATTGATTTAGGTCGTATTTAAATTAAAACTGAAATTAATATACTAATGTATATTTAAACTCTCATGTTACTTAGATAATCTGTAACAAATTGAAATCAATTAAACAAACTTTATGATATTTTTTTAATTTAAGATTTTTATTAAAAAATTCAATAGTTGTTGAAGAATGATTTTATTTTTTTAAGTTCAATTATTCATAATATTTCTTTTAGTGATATGAAGAACATTTGAAAAATTTGAAAAAGTTTAAAAGATATTTTTAGAATTATAGTAACAAAATGTATGAGTATTATAATCTACCTTAGATTTACACGTGAAATACGAGAATATGATATATTATACAGACATATGTAACAGTTGTATCCTGTTGTATCTGTATCCTATTTTTTTTAAGTTTGGCGCATCCGTATCGCTGTGTCGTACCTGTGCTTCATAGCATTTCAATCTCAGAGCCCTACAGCTGGGAGGGTCCCTAGGACTTCTCCTTGAGGTATTCTCCCTTATTTATAGGAAAGTTTTGGAGGAGGGGCTGTGTCGTTCCCTTTCCTCAAGGCATAACTGTTAGGCTGTTAGCCATGATAACAAACATTAATGTCTCTGACGCCTCGTGGAGGAGCAAATTGTTAAGGGAAAAAATCACCGTGTTATCCGGTCATGACACGTGGAGGGGTTTGACCAAATCTCCAAGCAAAGTTAGTCGAACAAGTTTGGCGTATCAGTTGTATTCTGATGTATTCGTATCCTACTTTTTTTTAAGTTTGGCATATCATCGTATTCGTATTGTATCGTGTCCATATCAATGTGTCGTACCTGTGTTTCATAACATTTCAAACTCAGAGCCCTGCAGCTAGGAGGGTGCCTAGGACTTCACCTTGAGGTATTCTCCCTTATTTATAGGAAAGGTTTGGAGGAGGGGCTGTGTCGTTCCCTCTCCTCGAGGCACAACTGTTAGCCATGATAACAAACATTAATGTCTCTGACGCCTCGTGGTAGAGCAAATTGTTGTGGAAAAAAATCAATGTGTCATCCAGTCATGACACGCGGAGGGGTTTGACTGAATCTCCATGCAGAGTCAACCGAACAAGGGTTCCCGAACAACCCAGGTGATCTATTCGAACTGAAGTCTCTCAGTCGAACAGTACGGAACTAGTCGAATGACTGGGTCAAATAGTCGATTAGCCAGTAATCATCCGTCATGTCATAGTCATCCTATGATGTGACGGTTTCTCTAGGGATAAAGGGGAAGGTGTCTGTCATTAATTTTTGAGCTATCGGGCGGTGTGGGCAAGTCCAGCCACTGTCTTGCCGCCCAATTATTGCCTCATTAATGAAGTCTACCTAATCCATCCACTGCTTTTTCACTATAAATGACCTTATTTATAACGAGAATAGAGTTACGATTCAAGAACTCCTAGGAGAGAGGCTTACCAGGCATTGTTCACCTACTGTTTGCTCACAACTTTCAGCTCTGTTCGATCAACCCTTCTTTCCCTCAGAAGGGCTTCCCTTGACAACCTGCAGCTTGCCACAACCCTCTCCATTCCTTCCAGGGAAAATCCCAAGGGAAGCTTCTCATCCTCCCTTTATTTCTATCATTCTTTCCTCTCTAATCATCCTTGTAATCTTATTCATTTTCCTTAATCTCTTGTTTGGAATTTTACCCCAAACACTCTTAATTAATTAAACAAATTAATTAGCTAATTCTTTAGTAGTTGCCGTTTCTTAATCCTGATTTGTCCTAAGGACAGTGGCGTTCTATAAATTGGTGTATGCTTGACACGGACTATTATTACTTACCCAAGCATGTTCATCAACTGTTGATTTTTCTCCCTTGTGCACATCAGTTCGAAGTACTGCACTAGCAATTTTATATTTTTGAGGTCAACTTTATTATCCGTGTTGCTATACATGATTATGACAAAAGCTTCTGTCACACTGCTCTTACAAATTTAGTCCTTGTCCATCATGTATGTTATATAATTCTTAGGATGAATTATTAAACTGTTGTTGAATGACTAGTGGTTTCCTTTTCAATGTCCTAATACTGACTATTCATTGGATTGCTATCATAATCATTTGGTTAATCGGTAACTCTGTGAGATTGGCCTTAATTGCTAATTGTTTTTATTGTAATAGGAAAATTTATTTGTTACTTAGAAACACTAATATGAGTTGTTGTCATTACGAGTTTCATATGTATTAGCAAATTTTAATTGATGGTTTAGCTGCATTTCAATATGTGCAGTTTTTACCATAAAAAGGTGCAATTATTAAAAACTTAATTCTACAAGGCCTTCCTTCTGCACCTGACAGGTAAACGTATCAATCCATTCTTACAGTTTCTTTGTTATCCTGCACATTTTAATAATTATTTAATCTTCTTGTTATTTGAGGCTGGATTATCGTAGTCTCATATGGATGTATAGGATGTTGAGCCACAACAAAGATTAACACTGATGAGTTATCTAGTGATTTCCGTTACATGGTTTTAGATTAGTGTTAATATAAAGAGCTGTAACCAAAGATAACTGAAAAGGTGGTTTAAGAATATATCATAAAGAAATGGTTTTAGGGAATCTTCAATGGTACTTAATGAAATTTAAGTTACTGCTGATGACAGACATATGTTGTATTCCACAAACATAGATGCATGCTTATAGAGGCGTTGAAGTAGTTGATTTTGAGGTTCCGCTGAATGGCTGCCTTGTTATACAGGTAACAAAATGATGATTGAGGAAACCAAGCGTAGCCTCCATGATGCACTTTGTGTTGCAAGGAATCTGATCCGTAACAATTCCATTGTGTATGGTGGTGGCTCAGCTGAAATTTCATGCTCAATTGCTGTTGATGCTGCTGCTGATAGATATCCTGGAGTGGAACAGGTTCATAATATACTCTTTTCTATGGCTTTCCTGTTTAATTATTGGGGTTCATCTTGGCCATTAGTTTAGCTTAACCATTTTTTGACGAAAAATTACAAAATCAGTTTTTCTTGGGGTTAAACCTTTAATAGACATTGAACAGATTAAATAAGGAAAAAGCTTGATAAAAGAGGAGGCAAAAATTTATAAGTGTATTGTGAAACAGCCTTTAAGTACTTTAACCCAGAACTTATTTGTTGCATTTCTCCTTTTTTTTTTGCAGTATGCAATTCGATCTTTTGCTGAAGCACTAGATTCCATCCCCATGGCTCTTGCAGAGAACAGTGGTCTCCAACCTATTGAAACACTGTCTGCAGTGAAATCTCAGCAGATTAAGGTATTTTATAATTGTCCTTTTGGAAACGCAATTGAAGGTTAACCCTAATATGTTTGAGGTCTAGATAGTGTTTGGAAATGCTAATGAGTCATGAAGTAGAACACAATTATGTGCGAGATAATAAATATTATATGTATCTCATAGGTTTACGAAGTAATTGTTTGATTCCCAAATCAGTCTTACCCATTCATGTGGCACTAGATTAGGCCAGTGTGAACCATGTTGAATCTGATCATTTGCTAAACCATACCGAAGAGAATCGCTGCCACCTAAATTTGTGCAGAGGGGGATTGCCAATTGCCTCGTCTAGATAGGTCTGCTCTAAGTAGTGTCTTGTAACCCTGTCTTAAGGGGTCTCTTCCTACCTTTATCTTCTAACCTCAACAAGGTGGGGGGTGGTCGTGGGGATTTACTACAATCACTATCGCTAAGACCCTATCAATATGGGTATTTGTTTTACCTCCTTATCTCTAACCCTATTTGAGCTGGTTTATTTTAGTTCATGCCTTTAAGCCTTGATTCAACATTTCTTTAACCTTGTAACTCGTACATAGGGGGTTCGTCATAAGCTCTTCACTCAGTTTTTTGCTTAATCGTGTAGGTGTTCCTACCAAGCAGATATCTACTATTGAGCTCGAAACATTAGCAATTTGGTGATAACAAATTCTTGCTACATCATTATTCTTTGTCGAAGTATGAACGATAGTGACAATGTTTCCATTGGCACATGGCATTAGTTGTGTGCGTGCATGACTATAGCGATCATTTTCTTTAGCAATAACGTAGGCTACCGAGTACTCAAACTGTTTGTTAACCAGAAAACATGGTAGTATCACGATGGTTTCCTTAGGCCATCAACAACGTAGGGATCGATGATTTCTGCAAGCCCATATAGTTGATAAATTTAATTGGAATTAGAACTTCCAGTTTAAAAAGCTACGTATCAGTTTAATGGTAGACACTTATCAAGGTATCTCGTTTCCCTTATCCAAGGCTTTTATAACGTGGTCCTGATTTATTAAGCTGTGAGAACATGATGTAGCTTGTTATCAAAAAAAAAAAAAAAAAAAAAGAATATGATGTAGCTGTAGGATGCTTTGATTTTTTTTCTTTTTTTTTTGATAGTAAGGATGCTTTGATACTCTATAGAAAGTATGGGTTCCTTCATTCTGCTTTCTGTGTTGAATTTCGGCGGATGCACTAGAGCAATTATGACTCATCCTGAAGTTCTTGCTATCTGCTGATTTTCTGCTAGACAATAAAACTGAATCGTGCCTGATAGTCGCGCGGAAAGCTCAACACTCTATTTCGAGACTTCTAGTATTGATCAAAGCTAACATATGCTACGAGATAGCTAGGATTAATTCTAAAAAGAGTTAAGCAAATCATAATTGCTTTCACTGACCTCTATCAGAATGGAACTCAATTTTTTTCGATTGATGGCCTTAGGTGAAATGGGGCTGTGTGAACGCTAATTTTCTTTCTACCACTTCTTACATTCCATTAAGGAAAGCGGACGTTCTTTCTTGCTAGAAACTATCATAAATTTAAGTTAGAAGCTTCACTATTTCGCTAATGCTTAACCGCTCCTCAGGAGAAGAGTCCCTTCTGTGGCATAGACTGCAACGATGTGGGGATGAACAACATGCAGGAGCAGAATGTTTTCGAGACACTGATTGGGAAACAGCAGCAGATCTTGCTCTCTACCCAGGTCGTCAAGATGATCCTCAAGATTGACGATGTCATCTCTTCGTCTGGCTACTAATCTACCTCAAGTATTTTTTAAGCAGTATGCGCGATTTCTCTCTATTGTGTGTTGCTTATCTTTTTGTTGACTGGTAACTAACCTTTCTTCAAGAAAATTTGTTTTTCTTTGCTTTTTTTTTTTTTTTTGCCTTTAACTTATTTGAGGTAGTGCAGCTTCAGAGGCTCACAGCAGCATTACTCTTGATAAAAAGGTTTAATTACATATATACCTCTGATCTATGTCCTAGTTTTGTTTTATGGTCAAAATTTTCTTATTAATAACTTGTCATTTTGTAAATAGAATATGTATGGTGTGGCTGTATTGTGATGTTTGAATAAAACTTTAGGGGTTTTAACATATAGTTTCCGTATGTAATTATCCTTAAGAACTTCGTCAACATTTTATGATTTGACACATTATGTTCGAAATTTTCTTTCTTTGTAAGGCTATTACTTGAGGTCTTTAAAAAATATTGAAATGAACATCGGATGCTAGGATAGATTCTTAGGCTTGCAACTTGCATCGAATTAATTTGTGCGGAGGTTGCATCTCAGTTTGTTGGCATGATATCTTTAGCCGTCTGTCGACACAAAAAGAAGGAACTCATTGGTGAGCGTTGATGGTCCTAAGAAAAAGATTACGTGGGTACAATTTTGCTCTATACGGAGAAACTTAAGGCACAATTTCGCATTAGGGAGTAGAATCTCATGTTGCGGTCTTGCCCAATTCTTACTTGGTAAAATAATCGTACTCTATGTTATTATTCCAAATTGTGATCACTGAAATTTGAATATACATGTTGGATAAAAAAAAATTGTAGCATGCATCTCTCCTATATCTCTATGATTTCATTTGGTAACAACTATGTAGGTGGATTCAATTAGTCTATAATTTCATATTTGGGCTGCAAAGCTTAATTTTAATTAAGTTAAAATTAAATTTAGATGAAAATATTTATTTTATTAAAAATGGTGAATGATGTGAAATAAAATTAGTTATTATATTGAGATATGTGAGATATGTGATATAAGTTAGTTATTATTTTAATATGTGTAGTATTTGAAATAAAATTAATTTTTTATTAAATTATGTGTATGTGATGTGGTATGTTTGTTTAAAATTAAATTAAGTTAATTTGTCTATCAAATAAACGGGTCTTTTGGTGCCTTTCATAACTCTTTAGTGCACATTTATCAATTTTATATTTTATATTTTTAAAATAATAAATTAATGTTATTTTTTATTGTACTCATATTTCAAGACTAAATAAAATATTTTAAAATTAAAGATAAATAGTAATACGTACCAAATAGCCTCATCGTAGTAATATGAATTATATGAAAAATTTAATAAAATTAAACATTTTTTAATAAAAATTATATTTATTTTCTGATAAAAAAATAGATATAAAAGATTTTTTAATTTAAGATTTGAATTAATTGTAATATATATATATACTTAAAAATAGTTATTTTATAGTAGGGCTGTGTGATCAGGAGAATCATCGGACAACTGTCACTTTTAA
>KZ451890.1:1061573-1094550 GCA_002786265.1 Apostasia shenzhenica
ATATATATAATAGAGTGAATTGGCTTGCATCAGTGTTAGTTCACTCTGATCTTTGAAATAAGTACTTAAAATTTAAATTATTTTACATAAGTTTTTAATTTTCAATTCTATTAATTTGGTTCCTTCCATAATTATATAATTATTAAAAGATAAAAATATCTCTGTACTCTTTAATTTTTGATGAACGATTGCCATTGTCCAGCCTGTGATCGCACGCTAAAGCAGATTAATATTTGGTGATGACTGCACTAGGCCGTGCTATGGTGGTCTTTTAATGAAAATGGGAGAGGAAAGGGATATTTTGTTTTTTAATAATTATATAATTATTAAAATAATTAAATTGAATTTAGAGCTAGAGGTTAAAAATTTATGTGTAATAATTTGAATTTTAAAGATTTATTCAAATTGTCTAAATGATGTAGAGACCTAAAGTCAATTTATTCTAAAATAAAAGCATAAATGATCTCTGTTTGTTTATCAGTTTAAAATTAATTTAATTTAATTTTAAATAAGCATATTATATCGCACATAAAATATAATAAGCATATTATATCGCACAAAAAATATAATATTAAAAATTAATTTTATTTCACGTACTACATATTATTAAAATAATAATTAATTTATTTATATTTTTTATATATTTTAATATAATAACTAATTTTATATCATATTTTTGATATATTTTAATATAATAATTAATTTTATATCATATTATTCTTAATTTTTAATAAAAAGTTATTTTTATTTAAATTTAATTTTAAACTTATTAAATTTAAACCTTACGAACGAATTGCCCTAAAAAAAGTTACGGCGATGCCGAACCTGCGTGTCCGATTGTTCTTCGCTCTGCCTTCTCCTACCTCCAAAATTCCCGAAAATTCCGATCTTGTGGACCAATGTTATAAGACCTGAGCGATCGCTGGTGTAGCCGCCGCGATGCCTGAAGACCATCCGCCGACATCAAGCGGCGACGAGACAGCCGCCAAAGTCCCAGCAACTGAGAACGCTGCCCGGCTACCGCGGCCTTCTAAGGCGGTCATCCTTGCCGACCTCAACTTCGACCCTCTTAATAGTGATGGCGATGACTGCACCGTTGTTCCTGCCGCCGATTCTTCCGCCAGGTTAGGACATCTTGGTCTTCAAAATCTCTGGTTGGTTTTTCTATTTCTCCTTGGTTCTCGTCTTTTTCTTTGCTTTCCTTTTCGTTTCGTTCTCGTGTAATTCCTATAATTGTAGTCTGGCTCACTGGTATGGCTAAGCAAATAATGGTGAAGATGAGTGCTTTCATTGCTGAAGAATTGCTAACGTAGCTGTTTGATATTTGGTGTGATAAATTCATGGGATTGATTTTCTTGGGATGGTGGACTCGGTAATTGACTATGTAAGGTAGACTATCATGTGCTTCCAGAGTTGGGAAGATTCCTTTGCTTCTATATCACTGTGTAAAATTCTTTTGAAACGGAATATACAACGGAAAGAATGTGTGATTTTGTTATTGGACTGGAACGTTCCTTCGTAGGCCACTCTAATGACAACGTTACCTCTTTGGGAGATGAATCTGCTACTTCATTCTTTTATTTGCTGATTCACTATGAAAAAGGTGATGCTATAGATAGTCGTGTTTTTGAGTGGCCTTGAGTCTTACAAGAGCATGGATTGGAATAGATTGCATTCTTTAAGTGCGGCGTGCTATTTATTAGTTGTTTCTTGTTTATGCAGTTGGAGTTGGTCTATCGTCTATACATCGTGAAATCAAACCAGTTTTTCATCTTAACATTTTATCACCTACCGGACATTGGAATCTAGGGTTATTTATTTGTGAATTAAGCTTGTAGTAGACACTTCATAACTTATAACAATATACTATTATGCTTCTGTAGCTTCTTTGCTTCATTATATTTATGTTTTTGTTTATGCAGTCAGTTTTTCTTGGAATAAGTGTTGGTATTAGACATGTTTCTACATAGTTTCTTTCAATGTAATTTCTATTTGTTATTTCATTCTTGAAGATTTAACTAAGATTCTCTGTTTAAAGTTGATAGCCATTTCAAGTTTCTCATTAAGAACGTTGGAAAATGCAGGAGTTATAATAATAACAGTACTTTAACAAAAAGTACTGTAATTGTTAAGGATCCTGATGTCATTGAAAGTGAAGGTAATGCTCTCCTAGTTGATTGAATAGCAAAATATCAGTTGATTTTGCTTAAAACATGGATTTAACAGACCTTGAGCAGCAATGTCAAGGAGTCTCTCTTTCTCGTGAAGAAAAAGTCACAACCTTAAAGGCTGTGAGTAGCCTGTCTAACTGATTTTTTACTTTCTAAGTCCCTTTTAAGGGCAGCTTTTAGTCAAACTTGAGCTGTATAATAGAACTATGTTGAGAAAGAGCTATTGGCTAAACAACTGTGTTGTTCAACAGAATTATAATGTAGTTATAAAAACAGTTTTTTGTCAAAGCTGTGTAAGATAGCTTTTTGCAATAGCAGCTATTGCAAAAAACTAATGCACCCAAATGCAGCCTATGTCAAAATAGAAAGTGGTAGAATAAAAAGTATTTATTCATTGAATGTACATGTATTGCTGAGTGCAAGGGGTGTTTAAGTGTTTATTCAAATCCAAATGATTGGTGGGTAGAATTTGATTTTAATTTCAACATTTTTATGTTTTTATTTTAATTTTTTAGAGAAGATATAGATGGGAGAAAATTGCAAATTTTTATTTTTTTTTCATTTAACATTTTAAAATCTTAAAATTTAATTTCTATTTATCTGTCAAGAAAAATAAAATATGATAAAGCTCCTTTTTTTCATATATGATGTGCTCTAGTGCAATTTTAAATTTCCCGATCTATGTATATTATCTCGTCTCTGCAGTTTTAAACGTGCATGAAATCTTTGTGATATGGTGCCTGTATGTCATGCTTAAGTTGAAAAGTAAGAATTTAAATGCTAAATGTGGATATTGCAAGATGTACTCATAACACTACACAAGTTGGAATAGCATGGGGCTATGATTGATGTTGTTGTACTAGTTGATGCAGTTTGTTACGGTTTTAAGACTTTGGTATAATCTTGTATTCCTCAAGCATGATTGATAATTAGGATAATATGTAAAGTTGTATTTTAAATAATGTTTGTCTTGATGGTACTTTTGAGATATCATGGAGATTTGATCAACGTCCTATTTAGATAATTGTTGTAGGTAACAAAATAATAGGTTAGAATAAAAAAAAACTACAGGTGATTATAGTTGTAAAAGGTGAATCATATTCTTCACCGTATAATGATTCACTAATTACAAAAAGGCAACAATTAAAAAAGTAAAGAAAAAACTACATAAATGAACTAGTGGCCTATCATGTACTTGTTAGAAAAGGAAAATGCCCTTGAAGACCAAGAAAATAATAAGTTAATTTTTGAAAATCAATAAATAGTGATAGAAGGTTTTCAAGGGCATTGTAAATTTGTTGGATTTGATTTGATGATTCTAGCTATTAGTTGCATATTCAATTTTGGAGATCTAGGTATTTTGTTGATTGAAGATGGGACTACTGTGATTTTATTTGTTATAAGATTAGTTCTTTAATTGCTCTAAGCTATTTGGTATTACTTTTTTGTTTATTTTTTTGAATAATTTTTTTGCTTCAGTGTAATGTGGTGTTACATTGGGACCCATACTACGAATGTGGACCCTATAGGTGGCGTGATCTGGCCAAGGAGAAAGAGGCAGAGGACCTCCTTGACGATGTTGTGTCGAATTGTGGTCACATGGGTTCCGCACACTACTCTAAAAACTATCACAGCCACCTTAAATGTGTCATATGGGTTTCACACGAGAGTGCCCATTAACTGTGACACATTACAAGCTAGGTCAATTCATGAATCAATGCTCCTACCATAGATATTTAAGGCTATCGTTTGGAAGTTCTTGGAAGCACCGGTGTTGTATTTGCCATGGTGCCGATGGGACTCTCGCAATGATGGTTTTCTTTACTATAAATTCAAAATAAGAACTTTGCAGAGGGTTTGATTTCAGAGCTTTTAATGTGCACCTTACTCTGCATCATTTCTTTTCTCAGATTCTTCAACATGTTCTCTTCGAAATGGAAGGACCCATTGCTTTGTATTCTTTTCCCATAATGAAACCTTTACAAAGCCACCTCTCTTGGCACTGTGGTTTTTTCGTCTTCACGGTTTCCATGTAAAATCCAGTCGCTTGTTCTTTTTCTCATGTAGGACCGAAACCTGGCGATGAAACCCTTATGGAAGACATTTCAAACCCTAGTTCATCCACCCGTAATCTCCACAATCCTGAACCCTGTTAGGTTGATGACGCCCCTGGTGTCAACTAACAGCTTCAAACCTTAGCATAGACTATGATGGCACTATCACAAATGATGAGTGTGTTTCCCGCCAACCCCTTGATTCTCCTTTAGTAGCAAAGACCAAATGTGTCGTAGGATGAACCACAACTGCAGGCTTTTGACCAATCTAAAACTTCCCTTGAAGAGGACTAGTTTTCATTTTCGGGGAGAGCCACCTAGAGGTCTATCGTTACCGCCTCTGTCAAATCCTGAATTGGCGCCTAACATCATGGCGGCTTCGGCACCGCGAAGTTATAATACCCCTAAAGTCAATGATTATAAGGTCTTAACAGATCCCATGCAACACATCAAGTGTTTCTAGAATGTGCTTGTAACTGACAATCCTATCTCTGATACCTACAAATATCGCATTTTCTGTTGGCTTGATGAAATCCTTGCTGGCTCCATTCACAACTTTACGCAATTCATCGAGCAGTTCAAGATAAGGTTTGGCACCTCGAAAACAATTGCCTGAATGATCTACGAGCTTTGACAAATAAAACAATGCTCTAATGAATAACTCTGTGACTGCATCGATCGCTTTTCAATGATGAATGCAATGACAAAAGACACCACAGAGGACATAACTATGATCTTTGTCCACAATATACTACCAAACAAACTCTACGAATTATTCGTAGACAACATGCTCAAATCTTTGATAAAGGCCAAAACCATGGTTGAAAAGCACATCCACCTGGAAAATGCCAACGCACTTAAAGACGTTAGCAAGGCTGAAGCTACAACCCCCATGGCGAAGAAAACAGAAACACTGAAAGCTGAGCAAACAATTCCCTCTAGAAGACGCTCTCAGGATAAGAGGTTTCTCTATACACTGAGGAAGCACAAGCATGATGGTGAATCCAACCACATTTAGAGCATTGTGTATAGTTTCACCTACGGTATGACCACCTCCTCCACGAGTGCCGTACATTTATGGTACTCATAAATTAGTACATTGAGAAGGGGTATTTGATGGGGTACTAGAAGGTCGAAATACTCCCCTTGAAGTTCACTAAGGCAATCTTCCTACGTGAAGGCAACACTAAAATCTCCATAGAGCCCTCTGCAAGAGGTCTATCCTCTTTATCTTCAGTTTCGACTCTATTAGGAGTCGAAGTGCACTGAGCAACCCCCATCTGTAACATCCAAACCTAACCTGCTTTATCTGACATTTCCTTCACTGTAGCTGACCTCCCTAAAGGAGGCAATAGTCAAGAGGACCCCATTGTCATCAACGTTCACCACATTCTTGTCGACACCACCAATTCGGTGGATGTTATGTACCTCTGGGTCTTCGAAGCGATGGGCATAGGACCTTGCAAGACTTTTCCTCCCTCCATGACAATATCTATCTTTTCCGGTGACATCTTTAAGCTAGTTGGATTCTCCTCTCTTCATGTCACACTCGAAGACCATCTCAGGAAGTAGATGCAACTTCTCAACTTCACCCTGATCGACACCCCTCAGGTTACAATGCCATTCTTGGTCATCCTTTCATCGCGACTTTCCAATTGGTGTCTTCGACAGCACTCGTGCATCAAATTTCGATACCTCTTGGAATTGCGACTATTCGAGGCAAAAAAAGGCGGGGACAATAAAAGTTATGAACTCAATACATAGCTCCACACTGATCACATCGACCACTGGGAGAGTGCGTAATGATTCCTTGTTGAGTAAAATGAATTTGTAACCATCACAGACGGAAAATCCTTTCTTGTATCAAATGATCTCTCTGTCAATGAAAATCCCATTATGACGGTGATACTTTTTGATTACTCTGATGTTGTTGCTAAGGGTTCCGAAGACATGCCAGAATTGGACCACACGCTAGTTTGATAGAAGAAGCACAACTTTGGAGTGAAAAGTGGTGCATGATAAAAGAAGAGGTTGAAAAGCTCCAAATGACAACTTTTATAAAAGAAATTAAATACCTCTCATCGTTGGCAAACGTGGTGATGGTCAAGAAGGCCAAAGACAAGTGTCGGATGTGCGTAGACTTCACGGACCTAAACAAAACATATCGAAAGATTTTTGTCGCTTACCAAAAATTGATCAACTGGTCGACTCCTCAGCAGGCTTCTATGTCATGTGCTTCATAGACGCTTTCTCTGGCTACCACCAGATCTGCATGGCTGAGGAAGACAAGGAGCATACTTTATTTATCATAGATCAAGGGACTTTTTGCTGCAGAGTAATGCTCTTTGACTCGAAGAATGCTGGAGCAAGGTGTCAACATATAGTTGACATATTTTTTGAAAACCAACGGGGTTGCAACCTAGAAGCCTCTGTCAATGACATCCTAATAAGGAGTGCCAGTGTCGAACAACACCTGCACAACCTTTACGAGACGTTGGATGCTTGTTGCACCTATAACATAAAATTAAACCCGCAAAAAAGCATTTTTGGTGCACATATGGGAATTTCCTGGGCTATATGGTTGCTGCAAGTGGTATTGAGCTCAATCCTAATAAAATTAAGGCCACAGTTGAAATGCCCTTGCCGAGAACACTCAATGATCCGAAAATTTAATGGCAAAATTGCAACACTAAGTAGATTCATATCGAAGTTTTGTGAGCGGTGCCTCCCCTTCTTCAAAACCTTTCGAGGTATAGACTTTGGTTGGACGATCGAGTGCGAATAAGCTTTCGACTCTTTCAAGACCTATCTCGCCTCACCATTACTCTCAGCTTCGCACTTTGTTAAGGATTTTTTCCTTTACCTAAGCTTGACGGATGCCTCAATCTTGCTGTCCTTTGAGAAGAGGGTGGACTTCAGCCCGCACTAAAAAACGCTATTTTCCCCTTACAATTGCAGCTCACAGGTTGCGCCGTTACTTCTAGGCTCACCCCATTAAGGTGGCGACGGATCGACCCCTCAGGCCACGTTTGGCATTCCCTTGAGGTCTTTGGAAGGCTCCAGATGTGTGGGTTGTCGAACTCAGAGAGTCCGACATCGACCCATGAGCAGCCATCAAAGTTTGGCTTTTGGCCATCTTCATGGCTGAACTCACCATGTCGTAGCAGCCCCATCATCTAGAAGGCCAACTACCATGGTCCCTTTATGTGGATGAAGCTTCGGGTGAACAGATGCAAGACATTGGAATCGTCCTTATCAGTCCTTGGGAAATACACCTTCTTGCTCCTTTTGGCTCCAATTTCCCATTATCAACAACGAGGCTATGTATGAGGCTCTTATCGTTGGGCTCAAGTTTGCAAAAGGTCTCTGAGCTCAGTACCTTCATATACACAGTGACTCTAAACTTATGGTCAACCAAGTAAAGTGTGCCTACCAAACCAGGGACAAAGTATTGAAAATATATCTATTGTGAATTAAACTTCTTTAGGGCCTTAGCAAAATGCTTATACTCCATGTCCCTCGCAGGACTCGATTGTTGGTAGCCTCGCCAAGGGAGGCGAAACCAAAAAAGTGGTGATTGAAGCATTGCTACTCCTGCCTATGATGACCCCAAAATAATGAGCATTGAATAGTCTCCAAGCTGGATGGATGAGATAATATAGTACCTGCAAATCAGGATGTTCCTGAGAAATAAAAATGAGGCAAAGCGAATGAAATTCAAAGTATAGTTCTTGAGTGCTAGCAGTATGTCAACTTGCTAAACTAGCTAGCGGGATATCACAAGCCAATTAATTCATCTTGGCCTTTCGCCTTTTGAGGGCTAGATTTAATTGCCCGATGCCACTCTGCTAGAAACTGTCGATGGTTCCTACTCGCCGTGGACTACACTGAGTGGGTAGAGGTCATTTTGTTGACTCATATGACGTCTCACCATGTGAAGTTTTTGTGGGCAAACATCATCTGCCGCTTCGGAGTCCCCATAACAATCATCACAACAACAATACCCACATTGCCGCTACTCATATCAGGGACTTGCGACAAACATAGCACACAACTCTGCTTCGCGTCTATATGACACCCACGGACTAATAAACTACCTGAAGTTGCCAACAAAAACTTCTTGAACATTCTTAAGAAGCGATAAGACATAGCTAAAAAGCATTGGCAGGACATGCTTCTTCCCGAAGCCATATGGTCTACAATACGGTGCCATTAGAGGAGATTCATGAGTCTTGGTTTTTATTGACGTTCAGCATAGATGCTGTCATCTTAGTGGAATTGGAATAGTACACTCCCCTAGTAAAAAGTAGCTGTCACATGCGGCTCTTGTAACTTTGAGGAATGGACCCAAGCAACGACAAATCATTGCATCTTGACTTGAACCTCCTGGAAAATTGTTGACATTGAGCTACCCTTAAGAAGTTGGGGCATAAATGTTGCATGAAGTGTTATTTCAACAAGAGAGTCAATCCACGGGATCTCTCTGGTTAAGGTTGCTTATTGGACCGATTCTACGTGGAATTAGTCTAGAAGTGATCCAGTAAGAACAGGTTCGGACTAGAACCAGTTGAACCAGATCAGTTTTGACAAATTCCTGGGAATAGAACCAAGCCGACATGATTCTATGCCCTTAGAATCAGAGAACCGGTTCAGTCATTATCTTAAATTAAAAAAAAATTGATAGAGATAAGAACCGCGCCTGCCCCATTCTAGAAGAAGCTTTGCCATCTATTTCAGATGTTTGTATGTTTCATTTCTTATTGTATCCTAGGTTTTGTTCGTCGGTCTCCTTCTCGTTTTGGTAGACGCTTCCTAGTGCTATCCTTGTCATATTTTCCCTGCTTGTTTTGTGAAACTCTATTGAATAGAGAAAATTCTCATATTCTTAAGAGCATGTTTATTATACTAACTAGATTTATGCCCATATAGAGATAAATATACAAATACATTTATGCTCATACTCAATTTTTTCTGTCACATACCAAGCTCATGCGTACTAAATTCTCTTTATCTAATAATATGTTATTAATGCCTATCCAAAGAACTTATGTGTTTAGATTGAGGAGGGATAGTCATATAATAGGCAATGTTCTTATATATTAAAAATATTATTTATCACATAAAACATAACAATATATAAATACAACAAGTTTTGTGTTCATACTAAGACATTTAGTATAACATACGAATCACTTGTACTCATGTACAAAGCTTTTAAAATACTATATTGCATTTGTCAATACAAATTCTTTTTATATTCATACTTAATTACTTCTGTAATATACCAGTATTTTTTTGAAATTTATAATATTTCAATACTTGTGTATTAAGTAATATTTTATTTATACAAAATGCTTATTTTATAATGCCAAAATTGCTTCTCAATATCGCTTGTATCGATATCCTAGTATAGCTTTTTTAATATTTGAAAAGATATCACCACTTTTTCCTATAAGGATTAAAGAGATTTTTAAATAGTTTATCATTTCTCATCTTTTGATAATTCCTCTCTTCAAATTGAACATGCCTTCAATTTCTCTGTTGGTCCCTACTTAGTTTCATTCAACGCAGAGGTCATTCAATGCTTGAGTGGGGTGCCTAACTTTGGTATAAAATTTATTTTCAGTTTCAAAAAATTTTACTAAATTTTCAACCTCTTGAAAAATCAAGAAAGATTTGAAATAATATGACAATGCATGAAAGGACTCTTAAACTTATTATGTAGTTTATACTTTCTAATTTTTTTTAATGAAAAGACAAGTTATTATTTATCTTAAGTAATTTTATAATTTTAGTGTGCAGGCAATTATTTCGCTTCTATATTTGTTATTGAATGTGCTAACGATCTATCCTCATTTTCCAGTTATAATTGGTATGGGGAGCTTTATAATTGCTAAAAGTCACAGTTACATCATCTCTCTTTAAATTTGCCGTCAAATCCAATTCAAAATTCTTCAGTTGAGTACTTAGATGGTTTCAGCCAATTTATTTTGGTAGGTTATATACTGATTACTAATACCATCATACTAAACACTATTTTTATTATACTAGCATGTGCAAGTTTTATTAGGAATTCTATTGTTCATACTAAGCAATTACAAGTTTATATTAAGTGATAGTTTACAATTCAACCTATTACATCACCTATGATTTTTAGGTGGTCGTCAAAACTACAATAGTATTATGCTGAATGTTTTGATATTTTCAAAAGAATAAATGCAATTGAGATTCATACATATAACATGGAATACATATCCAAAACTAATAATAAGGAACCTGTTGAAAATGACCACCAACATAAATTTGAACATGCTTTTGAAGCTAGTACGAGTGCTAGTGGTGGTGATCAGTCAAATTTGTCTTCTATTCTTGCTTCTTTAACATCGTGGGTATTGTCGGTAGAAAAGATAATTGATTCATTCAACTCTTGTATTGAGGTTATCTAGAAGCTTGTAGAAGAATGTTATGATATCCTATTGGATTTGAGAGAAAACTTTAGGAAGAATGCTGTTATGCTGCTCTTTGTAGTAATTAACAAGTTCATTTCATAGAAAGAGATTTCTGATATGGGTTTTATCTATTGGATTTGTTGATTCACATTCAGCTCACCATCTATGCTTCCTGTAAAACAATGAGCAAAGTCGGTAGCGCCATTAGAAATTTGAAGGCTAGGAGATTTAAAAAAGTAAAGTTTTTGGCCATAATTCATCGTTCTGCCTTGGAATTTGGAGAGACCTATTATAAAAGCAATAAGTATTAAGTTGAGTGACAACAATGTTGATGTGCATATGAAAAATGCCCAAAAAAATGTAAAATTGAATGCTAAGAATGTTAAAAATGGTGATAATAATAAAAATATAAAAGAGATAGTTGACAGAATACAAAGTAGACAAATTGGAATAGTAGATGATGGAGGTGAAGGGATAAATAGTGGACATGGAAGAAACGAGAATCAATTGATATTAGATGCACAACTTATTCATATAGGTGATATTTGCGAAGGATACAAAGATAAAGTTGTTAAGATATTTTAATGCCACCGTCTTTATCCACTGCTTCAAAAGTAATTATTTTTCTAGACAAAAATAGTATCAAGTGCTGGAAAGCTAAGTTAATTGTAAAATTTCTTCTTTCCATTGACAGAAGGCAAATTAATAGTTTGTTTTTCAAGTAAATTGTTTAAAGATACGTTTGTAACACAATTTTCTTATATGTAGTTCCTATGTATTAAAATTTGTTGTAGCACTAATCAATCAGAGTGATATAAAGGAGTCTTTGCATTCATGTGGAATAACGGATAACATGTTGGATGGATAATTCCTATTCTGACATTATCATTTCAAGTGTAACTAAAAGATTGAAGCAAATTTATTTATATGTCTTTCACATTTCTTATATTAAATTTAAGTTTACTTTAAATTCTATTGAATTGAAAAATTAATTAATATTTGTGAGTATACAAATTAACTGTAGAATCTTTATCGTTCAGCAAGCATGAGGGAAAACGCTAATTGAAAGTTATTGATAATACTAACATTGCAACTACCAAGCATATAATAATGCCGCTATTGAGGAGTGATCATTGGCTCCTATATGTTGACCTAAAAACATAACTAGTTGTATATGATTCTTTAAAAAATCATGCATGTAAAAATGTGGCCAAAGGAATTATTTGTGTTTTTAGGTTGCATGTTAAGAGGAGCCAATAATGCGCTGCTGTCAGGTCCCAAGTACCGGATGAGAAGCACGGAGGGTTGCGTTGGGTAGTCGACAGTTAATATAAAATTTATCGAATCAATTATTACATAAATCTTTTAAAAAATTACATTAAAGTTAGCGCGTTGCCTGTAAGCGATGCGCTGTATTGCCCAAATATAGTGAAAAATGGGTAAGGATCGTTGCATCGGCGCCCGCGTGTAGTGATAAGTGAGCAAGAGTCTTCATATTATGGACGGATGCGCGTAAAGAAGCTAGTTTAACATACTAAAACTCAAGTTAGTAGGTTTGAACTAGGAACTTGAAATATAGGCACCCTAACAGACAAGCTAATGGAGTTGATAGATATTATGATTAATAGAAAGATTAATATTTTGTGCCTGTAAGAAATAAAATGGGTGGAGAGAAAGTCAAGGAAATTGATAACTTAGATTTTAAACTTTGGTACTCTGGTAAGAATAAAAATAAGAATGAAATGGGTATAATTCTAGATGAGAGCTTAAAAGATCACGTAGTGGAAGTCAAGAGAAATAGTGATAGAATTATAACTTTAAAAAATTATAATCAATAAAATAATTATTAACATTATAAGTGTGTATGCCTCTCAAATAAGTTTGAATGCAAGCATAAAGAAAAAATTTTGAAATGATGTGGAAGAGTTAATATAAGAGATACCTTAGAAGGAAAGATTATTTATCGAAAAAGATTTAAATAGACATGATGAAAGTATTACTGAGAAATTTAATAGCATCTATAGTGAGTATAGTTTTGGAGAGACAAATGAGGAGTGTTCAACTATTCTAGAGTTTTTCTCAACATATGATCTTGTAAATGCTAATACTTTATTCAAAAAGAAAGATGAACATATTATCACATATAAGAATGGACCTTCAAGAATTCAGATTGATTGTTTTCTTATAAGAAAACGAGATTTTTGGATTATAAAAAGATTGTAAAGTCATTCCAAGTGAATGTTTGATTGCCCAACATCGATTTATGATTTTTTATTCCGAGATAAAGTATTGGAGAAGGAATAATATGCCGAAACCTAATTCTCGAACTCAATGGTGGAATCTAAATAATGAGAACAGATGTATATTTAAGAAAAAGGTTCTAGAGGAAAACTAATTTTATGTGGCTGATGGTTGCTAATTATATCCGTAAGGCAACAAAAAATGTGTAGGAGAATCCAAAAGAATGATTTCAAATAATAAAAATACTGGTGGTGAAAAGATGATCTATAAGAAAAAATTTAAGGAGAAGATTTGTTATAAAGATGCTTGGTGGTGCAGTTAATTTTTATACATACAAATATTAACTAATTTTTAAATTAAATTGGATTTAGGCCCTGTTTAGAGCGAGGACCAAAACAGGACCAAAACAGGACCAAAATAGTACTAGTTTAAAAAATAATAACAATAATAATAAATAAATTATTTTAATTATTCTACACAAATTTTAATATAAATAATAATATTTTACTTCACATAGTCAATAATTTTTAATAAAAATATAAACTTTATTTCACATCTTAGATCAAAATACTCGATTTGAATATTTTGGTCTAGAATGTGAAATAAACTTGATATTTTTATTTTAAATTATTGAGTATATAAAGTAAAATAATATTTTTCATATTTGAATTTGTATAAAATAATTTAAAATATTTATATATTGTTATTATTATTATTTTTTAAATTAGTATCATTTTGATCTTGTTTTGATTCTTGCACCAAACAGAGCCTAATAGGTAAATTTAAATTTCATATAAGAAATGTGCAAGGCATATAAATGACTTTGCTCTAATTTTTTGAGTCACACTTGAAATAATAATGTCCTAGTAGAGAGTATCCCTCCAACATGTTATCCATTGTTTCACATGGATGCAAGAATTTCTTTATATTATTCTGTTTGATATGTGTATTACTGATTTTAATACATAGAAACTGCATACAAGAAAATCTTGTTACAAAAGCATCTTTAAACAATTTACTTGTTAAACAATTTAGTTGAAAATAAACTATAAACTTGCCTTCTATCAATGAAAAGAAGAGATTTTACAATGAACTTAGCTTTCGAGGACTCGATACTACTATTGCCTAGAAAATCAATTACTTTTGAAACTACTTTTACTTAGAAAATCAATTACTTCTGAAGCAGTGGATAAAAATGGTGACATTAAAATATCCTCCTTAACAACTTTATCTTTCTGTCCTTCAATACATCTCCTGTATGAACAAGCTGTGCATCTAATGTCATTTAATTTTTGTTTCTTCCATGTCCACCATTTATCTCTTTACCTCCATCATCTGCTATCCCAATTTATTTGCATTCTATTTTGCCAACTATTTTTTTACATTGTTGTTAACATCACCATTTTAAACATTCTCAGCATTCAATTATACATTTTTTAGCATTTTCTATGTGCACATCGACATCATTGCCACTTAGTACTTCTTGCTTCAATAGTAGGGCTCTTCAAACTTCTAAGCAAAGGATGAATGATGAGCCAAAAGTTTCCTCCTTTAGACCTCCTTGCATTCACATTTTTGGCAATGCTACTTGACTTTGCTCGTTTTATAAAAAAAATAGGTGATGAGCTGAGAGTGAATTAACAAATCTAGTAGATACACCTTTTGTAAAACCCCTATCAAGAATCTCCTATGAATAGGACTTGTCAATTACTGTAGCGGGTAGCACAATAGTATTCTCTGTAGATTTTTCTTTCAAGTTTGATAAGATATCATAACATTCTTCTACACCATTTTGGATAATTTCAACATGAGAGTTGAATGAATCCATTACCTTCTTTACCGAGAGTAGCTATGAAGTCAAAGAAGCAAGAATAGAAGATGGATTTGACTGATCACTACTACTAGTACTTGTTACCCGTAATAGCTCCAAAAGCATGTTCAAATTTATGTTGGTGGTCATTTTTAATAGGTTCCTTACAATTAGTTTTGGATATATTTTTCGTATTTTATGTATGAATCTCAATTGCACCTATTCTTTTGAAAATATTAAAACATTCAGCATGATACTATCATAGTTTTGTCAACCACTTAAAAATTATTCATGATGCAACAGGTTGAAAGAGATCCACCATCCACGAATATAATATGGTTCAAAGTTGCAACCTGGAAGACATAAAATAGTGGTTGGTACTCTCACGCTACGACTTAATATAAATCTGTAATTGCTTCTTATGAACTTTAGAATTCCTAGTAAAAACTCACAAACACTAGTATAGTGAAAATAATGTTAGTATGATGGTATTAATAATTAATATAACTTTACAAAATAAGTTAGCTGAAACCATCTAAGGAACCGATTGAAGAATTTTGAGTATGGATTTAGACCTCAAATTTAAAGCGAGATGCTATAGCTGTGGCTTTTGGTAATCATAAATCATCTCATCAATTATAACTAGAAAATGAGGATCTGTGAAGCACTGATACTTTATCAAATTTAACGTATCTGTATCAATATTTCCCTGATACTTTATCGATATGCCATTTGGCGTATTTTTATTTTATAAAAATCTGATACTTTCCCAATATCTTTTCGATACTTACTTGATACTTATCTGATATTTTTCGATACTTCTAATTAGAGAAAAAATGTTAAAATAGTCGGTTCAGCCCATACGATAAAAAATATAAAAATATCTTATATATAAAGAACAACTTATGTATAGATTTGAATATTAAAATTGAGAGAGATATACTGCGCAACACAATTGGGATTGCAAAAAGTTTTACACACGTTAGTGTTTTGACAATAAAAAAAAATTGGTATTCGCAAGCAACTGTGCCACCTACTTTTGCTGACTTTTTTTATAATCTTATAGTTACTAATGATATTTTTATATTTTTTATATTAACCGATATTTCTTTGCTTCTATTGGATGTTTATCACATTTTTTTTTACTTTAAAAATATAAGACTTTAGTCTTTTTATTTTATCTATTTATTTAGTTAGAGACTTGAAGAGAGAACATATATATATATTTTAATCAAGTCAATATATTTTTGTTTATGTCACAGCATCTGTATTATTAATTGTATCTTGTTTGCATTAAGTTAATCGATTTGAATCAAATTTAAATTTAAAATGAAACTAATCTACTGATATATATTTAAACTCTTATTTCATATAAATAATTTAATAGGTTGAAAAGTAATTAAATAAATTTTATAATATTATTTTAAATTTAATTTTTTTTGAAATTCAGTAGTTAAAAAATATATTTTTTTTTAAATTAAATTATCCATAATATTGTTTTAAGTGATATAAAAAATGTTTAAAAAAATATTAGATAGTATAAACTGCGCAATGAGAATTGCAAATTTTTAGGGGTCCTTTCTTGCACACATATGACTTCAACTCTTGATTTTTTTGGGAGGTCGGGGATTTTTTTGAATTTTGGAAATCTAATTAAATCTTATGCCACAGTTAGCAATACCACTAAAGCATCGAATGGCTTTTGCATTGAATGCAATTAGGTGAAGACCAACCTTGAAAGTACTTAATTCCTCCTCCCACTTAGTAATCATTGGAGAAATTGATAGCATGTTTAGTTTGAAGGGTGGAATTTTCAAAGATGGGAAATGCCAATCTTCTAAAATCTCTTTAGTATTTGTAGGAGAAATAATGGTATCTTACCAAATATTAAGTGAATTGTACTAAGATCACATCTGGAGTTAACTGTGAGATATTGAGAAATCATTTCTGCATTATAAAATAAGTATTTTGTATGTGTAAAATAATATTAACAAATACAACATACTATTTTAAAATATGAGAACTTTGTATATGAGTACAAGTGATTCGTATGCTATAATCAATGCCTTAGTATGAAACACAAGATTTAATAGGGTTCATTTATTGTTATGCTTTATGTGATAATTGGTATTCTTAATATATAAGAGAATTGCCTATTATATGACTTTCCCTCCCCAACTTTAAGTTTTTTGGATAGACATTAACAACATACTATTAGATAAAGAACATTTAGTACACATGAGTTTGGTATGTATTAGAAAAGGTTGAGTATGAACATAAATATATTTTGCATATTTATCTCTATATGGGCATAAATCTGGTTGGTATAATAAACAGTCTTAAGAATAGGAGAATTTTCTTTATTTAATAGGGTTTTACAAAACAAGCAAGAAAAATACTACAAGGAAAGCAATAGGAAGCTTCTACTAGAAGGAGAAGGAGACTAGCAAGAGAAAACCTTCAATAAGAAATGAAATATGCAAACACTTGAAGTAGATGGCGGAGCTTCTTCTTCAGGCGAAAAATCCTAGATTTTATCAAAGGGAAGAGATCAATGATGAGAGTTTTTTTAGGTCTTCTCGAAAAAGTGTGCTCGCTTGCACATAATCAAGTTACGCCATTAACGGCGTAAGTTTTTACTTTCCATGACGGAGTTCTATCTTCTCTGTTTAACTTAGGAAAGGTGGGTCTCATGTGCGCATTATTATTCGATAGTGAATTGCTAATGTGTTACCTTATGAGAATGGAATAATTTCTCAATTGTATAAGGGGAGGTTGGGTGTAGTACCTATATAAGATAAGATGAAAGAGAGGTGTTTAATGTGAGTTGGTTATGCACATCGTCGACCTCTAGAGGCTTATGTGTGAATGTAAGGAAGTTCAAATCATGATGAAAGAGAATGGGTATGGACTGAAAATATAGGATCTAGGTAGTAGCCACTAAATACGCCTTAACTCACTTGCACTTATAGAGGGCATTGGTTTGATTGAATTGAATGGAGATGAGAAATCTATGTTAGTGATGCCATTTTGTTTGAAACTGGGGATTTATAATTGTTGTTGGCATGGATGCTGGAAATGCAAGGAACATGCAAAAGAATAGACCATGGACATGAAACAGGTAATATCAGCAATGGAAGCATGTTTACGGCGAAGTTCATCTGGAAAACAGAATTTTTTCAGTAAGTTTATGTCAAGAGTGATATGAAAAATGAACAGTTTGTTAGAAAACGAACTATTCACTCTGTAGCACACATAACTTCAGCAAATAAGAAATTCATTGCGTATCATGCTTGAAAATTCACACAGTGAATCCTTGTTAGGAAATCATCGGAAATATATTATGGAATCTTAAATAGCAAGTTCTTCAAGGGAAAGCTTATGAACTGCAGAAATAACGATCCTTACTAGCTGAGCTCTTAAGGAATTAATCCTTCTAGCAGGAGCAAACAATTCAAATATGGTTGACATGTTCAAAATGGATTTCACTTTTTCTTGTCTTTTCACTTTGATTTTCTTCACTTCATTCTGTAGGTTCCCATGTTTTACCTCCTTGCCAAGTTTACCCTTAGAAACATTTCTACACTCAATAGGTTCCCATCTTCTATGTCTTTACTAAGTTTTTCGTTCAAGTTCTTTACTATGCCCAATAGGTTCCCATGTTTTACCTCCTTGACAAGTTTCCTCTGAAATCTTTTCTACATTGAATAAAGCTCTGGCTGAGGGGGGGCAGGGTGGGAAAAGAGTACCATAGATGAAGTTTAAAGACTTAGCACTCTCAAAGGCCCCACTGACAGATTTGGAGCAATTTTTTTTAGGAAATTCAGAATGAAGAATATAATGTAAGGAGAAAATACTTGTAAGTAAACCAACCAATCCCAACAATGAATGGGATGGTTTGGTTCCCAAGTAATCCAACTCCAACCCTTATGGGTCTGGTTGGTCAAGCCCAAGCCATTTACTTTAGGTATGGGCACTCCATAGATTTGATCTCACTCCCTCACTCTCTAGTAAACCTACCATGTTTTTCAGGAGTAAGATCCTTGTGATCTTTAATGATGATGATCTTCTCAAATCAGATGAGGTTATACCAATTAGGTTTTAGATGTTTCAGTAAAAATGTAGGAAACAATGTCAACATCATGCTAATATCTCAAAGCCATGAGTTTTTTTTTTTGTCATTTTGTATTGTTAAAGCTGGTTTACTCTCTGGGTTTTGATGTTGTTGAATGATTTTCTTAGGGCTTAATACATGTTGCACGGAAGATGCCAAAAAATGCTCATGCACACTATATACTTGGTTTGATGTATCAGAGATTGGGTCAACCTCAAAAGGTTACTATTATATCTGAGACACTGCTTTGCATCTATGTTATTTTCAACAGTATTGTTTATCTTAAGCATTCTTACTACTCGTCAGGCAGTTGCAGCATTTGAGAAAGCATCAGAGATAGTGCAAAAAGATGATGATGAAATTCGCAGACCAAATTTGCTTTCTCTAATACAGATACACCATGCGCAGGTGCTTTAACATGTCATGCAGAGCCTTTTTCTTTTGCCCCTTGTTTTTGTTTTCTAAAAAACAAATTTTTAAATATTAAGTTTTATGATATATTTTTTTTATGCAGTGCATTTTACAAGCAAATTCAGGTGATAGCTCAGATAAAGAACTTGACTCTGGTGAACTAGAAGAGATCATTTCAAGGTTGAAAGATTCAATGAACTCAGATGCTAAGCAACCAACAATTTGGAACACACTTGGTCTGATACTTCTTAGGACTGGTCGTCCCCAGGTTTTTATTCACTATAATATTTAATTTAGCTATTTTACATGTGACTATTAAATGTTACGCTAACCTATAATTTTCATCTAACTTTTGCACTACTGTTATATTCTAATTTTTTTCAGAGTGCGATTGCCATCTTATCGTCTATATTGGCCATCACTCCAGACTATTTGGACTCCATTGCTAATCTAGGAATTGCCTACTTACAGAGGTGCCATTTTTCTTTATCTTGTTTGTTGGGGTTTGTGGTCTTATTTGTTTAGGGCCTTAAAAAAACCTTCTATTTCTTTTTAATCAACTTCACATTTAACATGAATTTAAATATAAAATTCAACTTTATTTCACATCTTATGTAGATCCTAATATTAAAAAACAACTTTATTTCGTATACTACACTTATTTTGTTAAAAATTTAACTTTATTTTATATTCGGCACAAATCCTAATGATAAAATAATTTTATTTCACATCATATACAAATATCAATAGTATTTCCCTCTCCCAACAAAAAAAATCTCCAAGCAAACAAGAGCTTTTACAACCTTGCAACACACTTTGGAAACATAAACACATCCCAAGTATTTGTCCTCTTATTTATTATAATGTTAGTGCTTCATCTAAATTTCTGTTTTGTTTTGCATGCCATAACTACTACCTCATCCTCCTGTTTACCAATACCTATTGCAAGTATGAATCTTGATTGAATGTATTAAAGTTTATCCTAATGTCTTCATATACTGGCTATCATCCTAGCACGCACTTGGTTTGGGGGTGTATTATGGGTTGTGGGGTGAATATCTTATTTGAAATACACTTCTTGTAATTTCCTGAAATTATGAAACTCAAGTACACATTCATTTGTAAATCTATGACAAAAGCGGATACACTAATATTCATCCACTTGCACACTCAAACTTTTTTGGCAATTTATATATTTGTTCATCATCGTTGTCATCATCACTATCTTGATTATATTATTGCCCTTATCATCAAGATCCTTATCCTATCTCAAGGTTGGCTTTATGAATCCTTTTTCACCAATTATTCTATTTGCACAATATTTGCAGTTGATTCCTATCTCATACTAATTTATTTAGTAAATTTTATCAGCTTTTGGTCTAACTCTTTTTTCATAAGCAATAATGGTTCTTCAACTTTCTCC
Source organism: Apostasia shenzhenica (assembly GCA_002786265.1). Classification (NCBI taxonomy): domain Eukaryota; kingdom Viridiplantae; phylum Streptophyta; class Magnoliopsida; order Asparagales; family Orchidaceae; genus Apostasia; species Apostasia shenzhenica. The sequence goes on from KZ451890.1 coordinate 1,082,247, forward strand.
ATTACATGCCTAAAACAACCATGTAAGTCTATTCTTCCATCTTATCTTAATGGATATTGCTCTTAATATTCTCCATAGGATCAGGATTTCTTATTTTCATTATGTGTAGTTATTAAAAGTATTAATCTCTACATTCTCATTTTTGCAGCACTTAATTTCTTTCATAGTGAGAGATTGATTTGTTATGCTCTTAACATTCAAATACATTAAACTAATTATATTAACAAACGAATAAGTGGCATCCACATTTAAGGTGCTAAAAATGAGAGGCAAATAAAATCAGACTATATGAGAAAATGACACTAACCCATTGTTTCCCAATGTGCAAGAATGTAGAAAGAGATCGACAGCAGTGACACTAGTGTAAGTTTTTTAAAATAAGTTTAGTTCCTGGCGTGAAGCATATTGAAGGACTACGTCTATATTTGCGTTGTTTGTAGTGGCGGCATTTTTTGATTTTCTTATTATATGGTGTGTTAGTTAGAATGGCAAGCTAAGGAAAATCTAGGTAAAAAAATAATGTCTTACTCTCTTCTGTAGTCGAAACATTATAGCGATGATATCAAATGGCTTTGTGTCATCTCTTGATTGGAAGACCATGATGAGACAATTGCATAGAAATGCCTGGAAAGAATGGTTTGTTTAGAGCAAGATTTCAACACTCATTCACTTTGAATCCGAAATGTGTATGCATCACATGTCAGTGCCATATAATTAGTATCAGTCAACTTTAACTTAAAAACAATGTTGGTAATGTACTACGTTGCATGATTTACTCATTCAAATTAAGCACATACCAGAGTTGCCGGTAAATGTAAACTGTGTTCTTATGTTATGATGCTTTGGCCTTAGTTCCATCTTTATAACCTAGTTTGGCTTGAAATTTATGTTGGATTCCTACTATTTTCTTCGATTCTGCTGTGTTTCTCTCACATTACATTAATATTTCTCCTAAGTCTAGAAATTTCATCATGAAGCTTACTGTATCAAAATATTAGATTTAAGAAAGAAATTTATAGTAATATTATGATGACTTCTCATTAATTTATTATGTAAAAAGAATTATTAATTGTAGAAATCATTTTATAAACAGTGAACTGCCTAATGCTTGATCGGATCATTTTATTGTTGCCAATTAATAAACGTCTGGCTTAAAATCTGTGCCATGGCCATCATGTACTTTCCGTGGTTTATAGGTGAGCTTATTTTTATTTTTTCATGACTTCCCCAAATTTTATTTTCGATGTTAGGTGCTTTATACTATTATCCACATTGACTGGTCCGACCATTTCTAATTGATTATTTATATGATTGGCATAGCCAACCCCTATAGTTTGGATTAAGACTTTGTTGTTGTTGTATTTATAAGCTTGGCACATACTTTTGTTTTTCAAATTTGGCAGTGTAATTGATGATTTCTATTTTCTTATTATAGTGGAAATATGGAACTTTCAGCAAAATGCTTTCAGAACTTGATCCTGAAAGACCAAAACCATCCTGCGTCTTTGGTGAACTATGCAACTTTCCTTCTGTGTAGATATGGGTCAGTTATTGCAGGTGTGCTACCCAATTTTGCTCTGTTCATAGTCGTTTTTTTTGGGTGCGGTATTCAGTTAAAATTTTGAAGTAGAATTGTTGCTTCTACTGTTTTAGAATTTCACATATCAACCTTTGCTCTTGTTTTTTTCTCTTTTCTCTAAACATTGTCTTGTCTACAACATGGGATCTTTAATATGATTGCTTTTCTATGGTTGGAAAATACGTCTGGCACAGCCAATAGGAAACTGAAGTTCATTAATTAGTGGTATCCATATGAAGCAAGTAATTTGCTCAGATCTTTTTAAATTTCTTAATTGTTTGGAGTTGTATTTTCAAATCCTCCTCATGATTCATTTTTGCCAAGTCCTGCGTTTTCTAAGATCATTGCTCACGTCCTGAATGACTGCTAACAATGCTACCTTTCGCTGAACGTTTTTTGTTGTCCTATCAAATTACTTCTGCTCCACATTCTGTCTCTCTGTGAAGTCCTATGATCATAGGAGAAGCATTAGTGAAATTTTGTCACATTTATCTTTTATGGGATATGCATTTGACATTCGATGACTATAAAAACATGAATCATATTCGTTATGGTCATATTGTAGTTTTTAAGTAGTCAACTTTTTCTACTTCTGTAACCAAATTTAAATGACAGTCGCTCTTCTGATAAGATGTGATCCTTGGTTGATCTTTCTAACGTAATTTGGTTGATTATTAGCTATCTGCCTATCTTATATTCTCACTCTTCAAGGTCCTGGTGCCGGTGCTGCTGATGGGGCTAATCAAAATATAGTTGAAGCTGCAACTGTGGCAAGGGACTGCTTATTAGCAGCAGCAAAAGCTGATCCTAAATTTGGGCCATTGTGGGTGAATCTTGCTATTGCATATTCTGTGATTCAAGACTATGCAAAGGCTAAAAGGTGTTTAGAAAAGGTCTGCATCTTACATTATATGGGTTTTGATGCTATTTTAAGGTTTCTTTGTTTACATTTTTAAATGAATTTGATGCATTGCAAATATGGGGATGCGGCCGAACTAAAGTAGGCCATGAGATCCGAAGGCAGGATGACACAAACTAGCTTAGCCATCATAAGATAATGGTTACATGGAAAACTGTAGCCCAACATGCAAGTCCAATTAATAATCTCATTAAACAAAATTTTGGGAAAGAAAAGTTAATCGGGCCTCAAATTCACTCAATTGCAATATTGATGTATCTCAAATCTTGGTTGTTTGATTGTACAAATCGAACAATTGTAGCTGACCAAATAATTCCATTTGAAATTGATTTACTACCAAGGGTGGTGGAAGTTGGATGGAAATATACCTATCATGTGACCACTAATTGGTAAGATTGTGAGTGGACTGGGGACCTTCCAAACTTGACTAGGACCTACAAGTACTAAATTAGGACCTGCTTTTTCCATAATCTACCTATTTCTCTATTTTCTTTCACCAACACATAAATCTCTCCATGCTTTTGGTTGTATTATTGTTACATTTTTATGACAGAATTTCCTATACTAATCACATTAAACCTATTTTCAACTCATGGTTTTTCTTTATAAACTCAAAAAATTATCTCATTTTCGAAACAAATCTTGTAGACTCGGTTTCTGATATATATTGTTAATTGTGAAGATACTTTGTCATATTGGTTAATAGATGAATATCTCAACTATGGAAAAGCATAAGGCATATAGAAGACTAAAGGTTGATATATACACTTTTTCATGCTTTTTTTTCAATTAAATTTTCTTTCCAAGTAACATCTTAGATGTTTATTCGATATTATGTATAAATTTCATAACTTATTGTTTGGGGCTTATGAAATTCAAAAAGTTGATGCTTTTGTCCCTTTTTTCCTATAACTGAGGGTCAATTTTGATTTGGTACTTGTGGATCTCGAGTCAGGTTTGATTCTAGCTTATATGGAGTTGACCATACTCGGGTTGGGTATAAGAAAGATTGGAACTAATCTGAACTGAATTGAGTTGCCCCTTATTTCTTGGTAGGACATATGGCCAAAACAATATCACTTCAAATTATCATTGAACAAAAAAACTATGGAAAAGGGGGCATCTGAAGCCTGCTTCCAAGACATGTGGTTTCTAGTAGAATAGGAAGCTATTCTACAGAAGCGGCACTTCCCAAGCAACTTCTCTAGTAATTATGAGGTCATGCCTTCCAGACATCCTGTGGAATTTCTATAACTTAAGTCTCAAGGAAAGTATCAAAAATGTTGATGAATAAATCTGCCTTAAATGGACAAACTAATCTCATGTTTTAGGTGATCTTTAACTTGAGCTCCATTGATCAAATTGTCAAGGAGGTACTGTGATGGTTGACAATGGTGGCAAGGGAGTGGAATCAGAGAGGTGGAAAAGAAGTAAAACATAGAATTAAGAAAGAAAAGAAGGAAATAACAACGCATTTTGGCATGGTAAGCTATCCAACTCGATAAAATCATGATGCTCGTGAGCGACTTAAAGGTTCTTTTTGGTTACAGGGAGAAGTGTGTGAGATAGCTAATGAAGTATCACATAAGAACATTATAAGAGAGGGAGAGAACAACTAGTTGAGCAAGTGGGGTCCTCTTCCTTGGTAAGTGGGGTGTGAAGCCTTTTATACCCACTTTAGTGAGCTGAGGAGCTTGTTGGCATCTCCATCTTGATTCTGGCTTTGGTGGAAGATCTTATCCTTGGAAGGTTCACCATGGGATATCTATATGGGTGTTGGTAAAAAAGGAGCATTCTAGGCCACAACTTCCAACTTGCATGTTTTTTTGAAATTGGTGTCAACGGTGGCTCTAACTACTTTCGTTATCCCCTTTTTACCGTAGGGAGTTAATGCAGGTTGGTCCTGCCATCCGAGGTTTGGTTGAATGAGGAAGCTTAGCATGATCTCCACTGCAAGAAGATGTTCGTCCTGAGATCTGGTTGGATGGAGGCGACAAATCAATCGAGGACCATGAGTAGCCAACAACATCATACCAAAACATGGGAGAATGGCTATTCTTTATGATGTCCACATGTGTAAAGGTGTCGCGATGCTGTCTGCTGGAAGGTCCTTCTCGGTTGGAATGAGTCTCAAGTTTATTCGACATCATGGGTCATTAACCAATCTCATGGTTGGTGAATGCGATGGTGAGCCATCACGTGGTTGGGGCATAGGGCTTTGAGCCTTTGACATACTATAGTTTCCAAGCCTCCTTTCTAAAGTAGAGTAACCCTTGGCAAGGGGTTTGTTCGATGTACAACCTCGTGCCCAGTCTTCGAAGTGCTTATCAGGGTTTGGTCCTCATGCTTGGCTGTTGACCATTAACTTCCACCTCGATACCTAGTGATGACATGTCACATCCTACCATGAGTAAGCTATAGATAAGTTGGTGATTTTTTGGGTTTACACCGTGAGAATAGATAGAAAGATAGAACGCCTTATAGATTCTACAAGCAAGAGGTGTTGCGTTAATGCAACAACTGGAGAGAGCACCAAACACCCAAAAATCCTAGCATATGATATCTTCCAATTTCAAGTCACGCTTTTGATCTATTTTTCTGTTTTTTGGTTGAACGCTAACTAATTCAGCTCACTCTCATACATGATCTGATAGCTTGATTGTTTATTTGTGTAAAAACTCAAAAGTTGCAATGTATTTATCTGGTTAGTCATTTCAAAATTTGCATTTCATGTTAAATGTTATACCCTAATTTTTTAGGCAGCCAAGTTGGAGCCAAATCAAATGTCAGCTCGATATGCCATTGCTTGTCAACGGGTCATAGATGCTGAAAGGTTTCAAGAATGTAACGATCAGATTTCATGGGCACAAAATGAGATGGCATCCATTCTTAAAGAAGGGGATCCTGCAATGATTGATCTTCCGATAACCTGGGCAGGATTTGCCATGGCACATGGAGTAGAACATGAAATTACATCAGCCTACAAAACCACCAAAAAGGATCTTGCTGAAGTTGAAGATCGGGCTCTTTATACGCTCAAGCAGGTAGTCTCTGCACCTAAAACTTCTCACTGAAAAGAACTTAGAAAGTGTGTAACTGAAGAGATTTATTGACATTTGGGTGGGTACATGAATTTGACTCATAAAGCTAATCTGATTGCACTTGAAAATCTCGACTTATAATTGCAGTTTGATTGTTTGATTGCATTATCTTTTATAGGTAAAATCCACTTGGATTAGCTTGACCCATTAAAATAAGTGCTTGTATGTATAACTTGAACATTTCTTCCCATGATCAACATAAGCCGGATCACTCTGTCTCTCTCTTATCCATGGATATATTTATCTATTTGTAGCCTTTTTCTGTCTCTCGACTTTTAACAATTAGTTCTATCAAAAGAAAAAAGAAACTTCTAGTAATTAGTAATATCATTGCATTGTATTGCCTGCTGCCTCCATAAATTGCCTAGTTTTAGATCCTCCCGCCACCCCCCCTGCCCAATTCTGAAAAGGGAAAAAAAAAAAAAAAGAAAAAGAAATATTTATCCACATTGTCTTAGTTTATAAAACAATACACTTTGAGTGAGATTTTTTTGGTTTCTAGGTAGAGAGAGCTATATTTGATTGATAATCTATCCATCTATTTGAAGGCAGTGAAGTTATATGAGCCGTACCCAAGCTATATTTGATGTTTATGAATGAGATATAAGCCTTACGAAAGCTTTATTTATCTTTACTAACAATTCAAAGAAATGCAAGTTAAATGTCATAGGTTCTACTTTTCAAAAAAAGTTTCATAGTTTTTATGCATTTCAGTATTTATGTAAAAAAATTTCAACGCATGTATTGGTTTTTCTGATCGCCATGTTTAGGCAATTGAGGAGGATCCAAATGATGTGGTTCAATGGCATCAATTTGGCCTACACAATCTTCGGACACTGCAATTTAATGCATCTGTAAGGTTTCTCAAGGCTGCTGTTGCAAGATGCAAGGAATGCATCTATGCTTGGTCTAATTTGGGTACTGTCTTGTTTCTCTCTTCTTTTGATCTTGTTCTACTTTGGCTGTGAAAAGATAGCTTCTTCAGGCATTGTCTTGCTTTTAATCTTGCTGTATATGAGACTGGTGGTTGTTCCATATCCATCTCTGTATTGTTGGAATATGACACACAAATATGAATCTGATCAATTTCAGAGGCTAGCGACATGACATGAATAAAGCACCACATGAGATGATTGTTTCAAAAGATTGTATGATTGTTAAATTCTTGTGTCATATGAGAAGTAAAAAATGCAAGTTATATAGATGATGAGGCAATGCCTAAAGTAGATTTTCTTCTGTAATTGTTGACATCTTGTACGAAATGTCCCTAGGTGGGTATGATGATCCATATATTTTTAGAAGTTAGATGTGATGATATTATGACAAATACTTAAATAGAAAAGCTGTGTTAGCTGAGAGTAGACCTTATGTCCCGTTGAAGGGGCCTGTGGGAAGGGTGTATGAAAAGGAAAAACAAAAGGTGAGCCAGTCCCAAATTTTATGGAGTGATTTGAGGACCATAATAATCCTCTTTTTATCTGATTTGATCATAATGACAAACATTAGTTGTGGTTCATTCGGGAGAAGCTGGTTGGTTTGAGAGGCAGACGAGATTCAGGAGTCAATACATGAAAGATTGCCGGAGGGAGACATGATACTAATGCCTACTGGAGGTGGAGTTCAGTGTTGTAAAAGAACTTGCTCTAGCAGTCAAGCGAGAGATACCCTTTCTGTGTGTAGCGTTTTCTTGCTTTTTTTAAATTCTACATCAGTATTGTAATCCTTGGGATCGTTCTTCTAAGACATAATCTATCATATGAAGCACAAAACCAAATACATTACGGAAAGTATATGTGTTTTTCTCTTAGTGAAATTGAATCTCATTGATCTTATGCACAGCACTATGAAAGCGTACATCTATATTTCTTTTTTATCGTATGAAGTGATTAACATATATCTCTAGTGTTACTTTATCTGTAGAATCAAAAGCAAATTACTAAAACCCGTTACCTGCTACTTCAATAACACAGCTTCGATTAATCTCTTCGTTTAGTTATCATTTTTCCTTATTTAATTGTAATTTCTGCTTCGTCAGGCCTGGCTTTGCAACTTTCCGATGATCTATCCTCATCAGAAGAGGTCTACAAACGCGCATTATCCCTGGCTACTGCTCAACAAGCTCATTCGATCCTCTCAAACCTCGGTAATCTCTTTCTCCTGCAAAGACGATACGATCACGCAAAGGCAACGTTTGCAAAATCTTTGGAGATCTGCCCTGGATATGCTGTGGCACATAACAACCTTGGTCTAGTATTTGCTGCAGAAAGTCAATGGGAAGACGCCAAAAGCTGCTTTGAGAAGGCTCTACTGTTAGATCCTCTACTTGATGCTGCCAAATCAAACATTGTCAAAGCAATGGCCATGCTAAAGTGATTTAAACACAAAGGTAGCTGTTAGCCTTCCTAAAGATGTTTTGGAGTTTGTTTTACCTGACTAGCTTTATGGGTATTTATTCCCTGTCGTATTTCTTCTACTTGAATGACCTGTGAAGTTGATGTAATTCCTCTGCATCTTCACTGTCCTTGTGTTTCTTTGAATGTAATTGTTGACCAAATGAATGTATTTACGGACAAATAGATAGTGTAAATTTAACGATTTCAGCCAACTCGGTATGGACTCTATAACTCAGCCAAAGTAGTTAAGCCAAACCAAGTACACTGTTTAATTGCTAATTTGACTTTCATTCTGACAAGTTATATGGAGAGTGGGAGAGAGTGGTCTTGCTTGAACTCATTGGATCTATTTAAACCATTATTAAGTTCCGAAATAGCTTAGGTAAGAGGATTGATCCTACATGTGGTTTGCTTGCAAATATATTTAAGTTCGCAAATTCAGTTATTAACCAAATGTAGTGAAGTTTTAATGAAAATTTTCTAGCATCTCTGTCATGAATTGTTATTTTCATGGTACCTGAATTCTCCTTTGTTAATGCATTTGAATTAAAAGTCTACTGTTCAATTAGCAATGTAGGCTTTACATTTGAGATTATTTTTTCTCTTGCTTCTCCCCGTATAGTTCTGTTTTAGTTCTCTGCAATGACAAATCTCTTCCCCTAGATGCCAAAATGCTACCTATTTTAATTTTCAAAAAGAGCATTTCATGCCATATTGTTTTGTTTCTAAATTAGAATCATATCTGTTTATTGCTGCAGTGCCAAGTTCTTTGTTTAATTTATAGCAATAAAATGTTGATCTTTGGGCAAATCCGTGTGCTATGAATGTAATAAACTTTATTTGATGTGTTTGGTATCAATGCATGATCATTTCATTCACATGTATTCTTTTTTTTTTTTTAATTCTCATGCTCACCTCATACTTACTTTTACTCTACCTTGTCTCATTTCTCTCAAAATTCATACCAACTTTCTCTCAAATCTCTAACTTATTTTTGTTAAAATGTTGAGATAATGTCTATTTAAATCTTCTTAGCATTAAGATTTTGTAATTTTATTTAATTAATAGTCACTAGTGTAATTGTGCTATACCAAAACTCGACTAGTATAATTTTGTGACACATATTCATCCCATTAGGGATGAGTCGAGGCAGGTTAAATAAATTTAGGTAAATGATCTATCTCTATTTATTTTATCAGCCATTCATTTTTTAAAAACCTTTTTGATATGAAAGAATCTCATAAGGAATGTGAAATATAATCTGGAATTGAGAGGTATAAAAAGCAAGGAAAACCTGAGCACGACGGGGGAAATGTTAAACTATAACTTCGATACTCCCTTAAATTCAAAAGATGGAACGATGGGGATTTGGGATGGTTGCAAGAGACAATAAGGGAAATGTTATAATACTCAAGGCGGTAAATTGTGATCACACAATATACAGAAGGGAAAGGAGCCATGTGCCTCATTGAATGGGCAAAAGTGCAGGGTTATGGAGCCATTATCTTGAAAGGGAACTCATTTATTATTATGCAAGTTCTCTAAAATGATCAAAAAGATTGGTTTTTAAATGGCTTGTGTATCGAAAAGATGATGAAAATTTTGAACTCGTTGGAAAGTGTCCAGATTTAGTATACCAAGAGAAACAGAAATGTAGCGGGCCATATTTTTTACAATCGAAAATTCTATAAGTTAGATTGATTCGTTTCCACTTCTTTTATGTGCTGAACTTGCTGAGTAGATGAATATGTTTATTCTGGTAGTAATATGTATATATATATATATAAGTTGTAGTTATTTGTTTCTTTATATACGAAATACACCGTTTTTTTTAGAAAATTAGAAATCATTAAACAAAGTATATTTTCTGGTATTCTGGCTTTCTTGTAGAAATCGAATTAATATGAAATTTTTGTTGAAATAATTCAAAAAAGATAACTTCTTTATATTCACAAAATTTTTAAATCGTAGTTATTAAAAGGAAAGATTATGAACTTTCATTTTGCTTAAAATCAAAAAACATTTAACTATCTTTATATATTTATTTAATATCGATCACAAATATTAATATAAAAGTATATGAGTAGAATATGTGTGTGTGAGGGCGCGCGTGCATGTGTCTGTGTGCCTACACATGAAAGGCTATATTTATATTTTAATTATCTTACAAAATATTTTTTTTGAATGTTATCTTGTAATATTCCCTTAGTATTATTATAGTTAACATAATTCAAACAATTATGATGATGGCCGACAATGGCAATTAGTGGCGCTCGATAGTGCGATAGTTAGCAGTAAGCAATGTGGTGTTAATTACATGGTTGTCGGTGGTAGTTAGTTAATGATGATAGGTGACATGATAATTGATTAACAGTGATTGAATTACAACAGTAAGCTGCCAATTGGTGTGCCAAGTGATGGCCAACGGGGTGGTTGTAGACTAGTGGTGGCGGTCAAAAGTGGTTAGCTAGCGTGGTTGCTGTAAGATGATGCTCAACCATTGATTGCCTATAGAAAGAATATTCTTTACTTATTATATTAATCGGAGTGGCATTTATATGGTATTTAAGATTCCAGGCTGACGAGATAAAAAAAAATTTAGGGTGACATTATGCGTCAATAAATTTTGAATAGTTGAGCGTCATCTTATAGCGACCACGTGAGCTAACGACTGTTGATCACCACCACTAGTCTACAACCCTGTTGGCCATCATTTGGCACAGCATTAGGCACCTCGCTATTGTACTTCGACCACTATTGATTAACTATCATGTGTCAGCTGTCATCGTTAACTGACTACCACCGACAACCACATAATTAGCACCATATTGCTCACTATTAGCCATCGCACTATTGAGCGCCACTAATTGTCGTTGGTGATTATCATCATGATTGCTCAGATTATGTTAGTTATAATAATATTAACGAAATATTGCAAGATATCATTAAAAAAAGTTTGTAAAATAATTCATATATAAATATAATCTTTCATGTATGTCGCGTACACATATATATATATATATTTATATATAGCTGCTCATTTACTTTTTTTATTAATAATTGTTATCAATATTAAATAAATATATAAAATTAGTTAAATTTTTTTTGGTGTTATGTGAAATGAACGTTTATAATCTTTTTTTTAATAACTATGATTTAAAAATTTTGTGAATATAAATAATGATATTTGAAAAAACTGTTGTTAAAAGGCTGCTACAAACCGAACTGGAGCTTTATAGAGTTTTTTGTTGCACTCTCGCTCTCTCTCTCTCTCTTTGTTTTTAGGCCTTGGCTACTACTTTCGTCCTTCTTGTCAAGGCGAGCCGGAGTGGAGATGAAGTGGATGGTAGTAATGGTGGTCTCAAATAAAATGCAGAAATCTGTGGTGGTGGCAGCGGACCGGCTGTTCCACCACAAGCTCTTCAATCGCCACGTTAAGTGGACCAGCAAGTTCATGGCCCACGACGAGCACAACGAGTGCAATGTTGGTGACGGGGTAATTATACAAATTTTCTAGGCTTCTCTTTTTTCTTTCAATGTCAATGAAAAGTCAGACTGCACTCCCGCTGTAGCTGTATAAGAACGGCTCGTTGTTCGTTCCCGTTGTTGTCGCTAGGATTCCACAGGGGCCCCGGTGCTTATTTCAGACCAGGGCCCCCTCTGGGGAACTGAAATCATGAGAAAATCTTACCACAATTGTAAGGTAACATTTGAATTTCTCTTACATTCCATGTTCCCGAAATGGATGGTTTAGTTGGTTGCCCTCTGAACTACTTTCCTAAAGATTGTTGTTCCCGAAATGGATGGTTTAGTTGGTTGCCCTCTGAACTACTTTCCTAAAGATTGTTTTGCGTTTGATACTGCCGATTCTTCCTTTGCAGTTGGGTACATTTTTTGTAGGATTTTGTTTTTTGTCATATATTTGATTTTGTTTTTCTTCTTTGCTTCTTTGAGCTAACGAATTGTTGGACTCAACTTCCTTTTTCTGTTTAGTTTATTAGATTTGACCTAATGCTGAGTCTCTACATTCATTTCTTTGTGCGATAGAAATCGCAAATTGAATTGAAGAAGTTGAAGTATCTATAGAAAGTGATTCTGATGCAGTTCTAGGGAACGAATAGTGGGACTTGAGCTACCAATATGAATTTGCATTAGGTTTATTGGCTTAAAAAGGCTTACTGCTCTAAGGCTGTTAATGCGATGGTTAGTGGATGTAATATTCATTAAGTTGCAAAACCGTTGCCCAGGTTGTCATAGAAATATCATTTAAAATAACGAATTCCAGGGGAAATATGAAAAGATGTGAGAGGTA
>KZ451890.1:1100235-1112119 GCA_002786265.1 Apostasia shenzhenica
TATATTTATATGAAATAAATGTGCATGTTTATGTGGATTTTAATGTGATAATTATAAAAAAAAGTTACTATTGGCAGAAAGGGAAAAGATGGAAGCGGAGAAATTTTATTGACTTGTAATTAAGGTGAAAGGGGATCAACTCATATGATCTGTTTGTTGATTGTGTATTTATTTTTGTTATTATATGTTCAGGTTTATAAATTTTTCATGTTTAAATGATTATGCAGCATGTTATGAATTTATATTATAGGTTAGTAATGCTGCTTGGTTGTTAAAAGGAACATAATTATGTTTTGATATCATAGTTAAACGAGCTAATGCGTATTTATTTCATTTGGAATATTGTTATTTAGGATACTGATATTTAATTGGCATTATATGTTAAGAAAAGTAGAAAGAAATGGAGTACTTGAAAATGTTGTCAATCCCTAAATCACTATTGTGATACTGTGATTATACTGTATAGAGTTTCCCCATTGCACTTACTGATGGGAGTAATTCCTCTAGGGTTTCCCCATTACACCTACTGATGGGAGTAATTCCTCGAGTGGCCACAGATGATATTGATATTGATACAAAGATTTTCCCATTGCACCTACAGACGGAAGTAATTCCTCTATGAGATAAAGGGATTGATTAACATTCTAAAGTAGCTCCAGGGCCCTAACTTGAAAAATATAATGTAAATCGAGATCGAGAAATAGCATGCTAAAGTTAATATTTTTTATATCATTGTTGTATTATTGCTAATATTGTTTTGTTAGATTGAGCATATTATTGTTGTCGATATTATTGTTATAACTTATACTTGATTTATTATATCTCTAGCATATTAACTTGTTAATGTTTTCATATGAGTTTGGTTAAAAAGTTCCGAGTCCTAGGACTCACCCCTTCAAATATCTTTAGGTTTACAAGCAGCTACACAGAAGGAGTGATGGGTAGTTATGAGCTCTGAAATTTTATAGTTTTTGTACCATCTATATGGAGTATGATGGTTTGAATGTAAATATTTAATTTTGTTATTATTTATATACCTTACTTGGTACTGGCTTAAACTTTAGTTTAGCGCACACTGATGATGTAATATAAGCTAGTACGGTGGTGTCAATCACCACGATCTGTCATTTTCTAGCTCGATTTATTATTCTGCTGTTAATTATTGTTATCGATTGAGCTAGGACGTGACAACCTTACTCTCCCTCGCAATTAATGTGGTCATACCTAATAGTACTCCTATAGCGTGGTGTACGAGATTGCACGCAGGCCTTGGAAATGGTGGTTGTTCCCAGGTATGGGAAAAACTATTAGCAAGATCATATCTAGGAAATCCTTCATTGATAAGGATAACCAACTCCTTCTACCTCTCATACACTATAAATGTCTTTATTTATTGCAAGGAGGGACCCTTTTCTGTAAACAGATTCTCTCGATTTCCTCTCTATATATATAGTTCGGTCATTGAGAAATCATTTTGACGTTATTCGACTGGTCCTTAATTCTTCCGTTCATGGGATCCTAATCCGATCAACAACCTAGTCTAACTCTACTGCGACGAGGGGACAGTTGACTTCCCTGTCTCCTCCTAACCGAAGGAGCTTCCACCTCTGCCTCTTCTCCTTAATCCTTCTCTTATTTTAGTTTGGATCTCTTTTAGATCCCCATCATCTCCTCCCAGCTAGACTCTATTCAACAACAACTCTCCCTAGTAACTACTAACATGTCTTAGCTCACACAATTCGTGAACCAAGCCATCCGATTGCTAGCAAGCCAACAAACTCTTACACCCAGCCAAGGTCATCCTCAAATTGGAACACCAACTAGTCGCTGAAAAAGGCTACATTTCAACACTTTAGCCAAGGCGGTGCCTACATCTCGAACTAACTTTGAAGGGTATAGCTTAGAGTCTACCGAGGAGGGATGACTAGAAGTATACCTCCTATCCGGCAATCAGTCAATTTTTTCATATTCGACTGAAGTAACAGCTGCACTAGTTTCCCATTGTTTCAAACCCCTATTATTTCTTATCTTCGATGGCAAAGCAGACCCGATGAAGCATGTAAGGTATTTCAAGAACGCTCTCTATACTTGTGATGTTACCTCTGATACGTACAAGTGTAGGTTGTTCAGCAACACTCTTTTGGGAGCCGCCTTCCAGTGGTTCAACTCTTTCTCCTAGATCCATCTTCACTTTCCAACAATTCTCCCGAGACTTCGTAGCTCGCTTTTCTATCAACATGTTGAGGTTTGGGAGCTACTATGAGCTCCAAAAGGTAAAATAGGCCTGAAGGGAATCGAATACTTTTGCCAACTCAACACAGAAATGCGCAACACAATTGACAACCAATCATTGTCGTGCTTCGCCAATGCTGTTCAAGTGACTAGAAACCTCTACTAGTCCTTCAGTAGGTGCAACCCAAAGTCGATGTTCGAAATTTTGTTGAGAGCCAAAAAGGACATACTTCTGGAGGACGCCACTACCGTCGCCTCTGCCACTGCAAGACAATTCATCCTTTCAATAGACGAAACAACTTTGCTGAAAAGAGTTCAAGCAATCGAACGTTGTTGTCCCCTATGACAGACACAGGCCTATCACCTACTCTATGCAAACTTCAATAAAGGTCTCAAGTGAAGAGATCTTCAACACTTTGAAACCCAAGGGCTTGGTCAAACCGGCCCCAACAACCATCTCACCTCAGCCCAACCTGCATCAAACCTTCCTTCCTCCATCGATATGCTTTACGCCAGCACTCTCAGGCAAATGGATCTCCCAAATTGTGCTTCCCTTCCTTCGAATGTCACTATCACAGGCTTCGCCGACGATGCTTATTGCCTGCTCGATCAACTCTCCCTTTCGGTTACACACAATGAAGGCGCTAAGATGGCTACCTAGATGCTGAACTTTATCATCATTGATGCCTTCTGAGTACAACGTCATCTTCGAGGAAATGACCATTGTTGCCTTTTACGTGGTCCCATCCACCCTTCGCTCATGCCTGAAATTCTTGACAAGAGGAGTTGCCACAATTCGGGGAGATCTGAGACAGGCGAAGAGCTGCTTATCGATTGCAGCTAGGCTCCACAAAAAAAGGGAGGACCCAAGGCTGGTGCTTGTGGAGAGGGCAGATGAAGAAGGGGTTCGTTCTGTTCCCTTAGGAGAAGAAGGAAGGGTTATATTTGTATCTAAAAATTTGAATGATAATGAAAATACGGACCTAACGAGCCTCCTTTCCTCCTACATTAATCTATTTGTGTGTACTCCCTCTAACATGCCAAGATAGACAGATCGATAGCTGAACACAAACTGAGCCTACAATTAGGCGTCAAACTAATTTAACAAAGGAAGCAAAGGTGAGACCCTTTGTCTCTCTCTCTCCACTTCTGATGTCATTGTATCTGCAGTCCTAGTTTAAGAAGACAGAGCATAGACCCCGTATACTATGTCAGCCACAAGTTACAAGGAGTCGAAGAGCGTTACCCTCCATTGGAGAAGACTTTTCACACTCTTCACATCCGCCCGACACTTCCGACACTACTGCCATGCACATGAAATAATTGTGGTGACGAACTTGCCTTTGAAGAAGATTTTATGCACCCTTGAAGTATTTGGAAGACTGCAAAAGTGGGCTATCAAACCCAATGAGATCAACATCAACCACGCTCCAAGGATGGTAATTAAGACACAAGCGCTTTTTGATTTCATCAAATTAACAACTTTGAAATAGCTTCAGACTCCCAAAGATCACGCATAATGGACTCTCTTTGTCGATAGAGGATCCAAACAAGTCCTAAGGTTAAAGCTCTTCAAGTCTATTCAACTCTTCTTTCTGACCACCAACACTCAAGAAAAAAATACGAGGCCCTCATAGTCGAGCTCTGCTTCGCCCACTGTCTCGAAGTTGAATACTTGAAGACCTTTAGTGATTCAGAGTTGGTAGTATCTTAAGTTAAAGTCGCATAGCACATAAGGGACGAGGTGTCAAAAAAATACTTGTCGAAAGCTAAGTCCATGCTCTTTCTATTCAGTAAGTATGACCCTAGGGAGAAGAATTGTATAGTTGCGAGACTGATGAAGATGGGGCGAGTTGACATGGAAGACAAAATTCACATTGCAACTCCCTACTATGAACCCAAGGTACTAATAGCCTTTATCAATTTTCCAACTTGGATGAGGTATCCAGGTTGTTGTTGGTTTTTGGCTACAGATATGACTTAACCCCACACCGGTCTTTGGCTAAGTCCTGCCTTTTCCTGCCAAATTTTGACATCGTAGCTCTCTATCTAAGTGCTTGAATTCGATGCAAGCCTAGGTTCTGTCACTTGCATAGCCAAATTCAGCAAAGGCAGCACCACGTCGCATTCGACTCCTAATACGTCAGAAGTCGAATTGACATTGCAACGTCGAGAACAACATCCTTTATTCGAAAATTTTGAAGTCTAATTCGACACAAAGGAGTACTCATACATACACTGACAAGCATACTCCATATCAAATTCGCACTAGATACCCATAGAGTTGGAATATGTGTGAAATTCAGCAGAGGCACCACCACGTCATATTCGACTCCTGATATATCCCTAGTCGATTCACGTCGAGAACTATGTTCTTCATTCAAAAATTTTGAAGTCTAATTCGACATACTAGAGTATCCATACATACATTAACAAGGAAACAAAAGTCTTAGAAAAATTTCAAAAAAAATTTCGTTTCACTTCGAAAGAACTATTACAATGTCTTTTTCGACTACATTACATCTTCAAATACACACACACACACACGTCATATATCAAAACTACTTTCCTCTTCAAGATCGCGTTAGTAGGAAGCCTCTGTTGCCCGACAGCATCCTTGGGGAAGGAGCTAGAGTGTCTCAGACGATCATGCCTTCATCATCGCTGTCTTCGATGATCCCTAGCTTTGGTACTTCTCCGATCCAACCCATTAGGAGAATTACTTTGTTGTTTAGGAAGCCAACCCGTTTAGGGAATAACTTCATTGTCTGGGATACCACTGAAGCACTCTTATAGCTCCTGCTCAGTGGTCTCAAAGTACGCCTCCCTGAAGATTATCCCCTTTTCCCCTGCGGTGAAAGTCTATTCTGCGAAGATCTCTTCAGGTCTTCTTCAACACCTTTTTTGCGAAGAATGAGTTGCAATTCTAAGCAGTTCTAACCCATTGCCACACACTCCTTTAACGACAGTACATATTCTGTGCTACCCTTGAAGTTTAGCACCGAAGGTCAACCGCTTGAAACATCGATGCAAAGAGCCTCGTTCTTCTGTTCTTTCATATTGGCCCGCTCTTCTTATGCGTGATCCTCCTTTTCTCCTTAATACGGTACCCATACCACATTGGAGGAGTGAGGAGGCCTGCATATGCAAATTAGAAGTCAAACAAATAGGTTCCTTCGGGCAAACATCGATAAAGAATAAATAGTAATGAACATACCTCTCACCCTTATTATTTGTTTGCCTGGACACACTATGTACATCTCAGCACTCCTCTTTGACCTCATCAACACCACGAAATCGTAGTCCATGATTAAGAGGTGTGATGATGAAGTTGTTCATCTAGATCCGGACGAGCTTCTTGTGGCGGACGACTCCCTAGCAGATGAAGAACCCTTTTTTTTCTCCATTCCCCAAGCGAGGAATTTCGCTTGTAATGAAGACGATGTTGTATGTACCTTTGAGAATGAAGCACCCCTCCAACTTTGGATGTTTCTTCCATGCGAAGAGGGTGTGGAATGCACTCCAACTCCACCCCTTGTCAACATCCTTCACGGCCTCCGATAAGCAGTAATGGACGGCCACTGTTTTCGACCCTCACTGCACCGGCACTATGCTGAAACAATGGCAAGTGTTGACGAAGAACTACATCAATAGAAACACCCTCTGCGGAAGGAACTATTGATAGACCGCAGTCATCCCCTTCGCCAGGAGATTTGGGTGGTCCTCCGGTGCAAGCCGAACCATAGTGATATTTCGTCGTTCGACCTGGCCAGCTCGTTGATCTTTTATGATTGCTACTTTGCGACTATCTTGGTACCACAGCTACGACATCTCCGTCTCGAACTACTCCTTTGAGAGGTCGCTCTTTTAAAAGACCCTTGCAGCAAATTGTTCCCATTTGTTCTACACTCTTTTTTTTGCCATATCGTCATACAGGGGAGGGGATGAAAGAGAGAAGACTCGGATCTTAAAGAGCTCTGCGTATCCCTTTTATTTTACCTCCCTGCACTGCCTTGGTCCTCGCACTCATTCCCGTCAAGCCACAGGAGCCGAGGCTTCGTGCGTCGTAATTCGAAACTTGAGTAAGCACCGTCTTGTGAAAGAAAGAAATGTTGTGCGGCTAAATCGCTACATCGACTCATTCATCCACGTGAAAGAAATTAAGCAAGCATAGTCATTACTTTTAAGAGCAGATTATTTCACAGCACAAAGTCAGTCGAATAATATGTTTGAAGGGGTTCCTTTGGGGCCTAGCGATCCAGCCAAATTGGCCAGCCAATTATGACGCCCAAACCAGCTTACTCTCCCTCACAATTAATGTAGCCATACCCAATTGTATCCCCACAGCATTGTGTATGGGATCGTAGACGCATTCTAATCGCCTTTATCTTTAGGACTTAGGTTCTTCTCTATTTGGGAAACCCAATCTAAGACATCCTGAATGATTTTTTGGACCTTAAACCACCGGTCATACCCCCATCAACATGTGTTCATATTCAAGCTTTTCCTTTTTACTAAAAACATCTCCTTTTGAATTTCAAGGAAAAACATCACCTTTTGGGCTCCCTACCTTCTTTTTGAGTATCTGCTATTAATTGTTTATCGTTCAACAAGTTTTAATCTCATTTCTAATTTATTGGGCTTTTATGCTGAGATTTTAGTTTTAGCCGCAGAATTTTTAAAGAAGACATCTATTTCACAAAGATCCTGACCATGTGAGATTTAGTGAGGAGTCACTTGTGTAGCATTTAGCATATCAGGAGTCTGATTCTCATGTTATTGTGATCACATTTTTTTCACACCTGATCATAAAGGTTTCTTATTTTCCTTTGAATTCGAAAAGTGGAGGAGGTTGTCAAATTTAATAAGTCAAAACTTTAAATGTTGATATGAAAAATTTAAAAGAGAAAAATTGTTAGCTGTAACACTTTTTATGCTTAGCTGTAACACTTTTTATGCTTACTTCCTCTGAAATTCAGCTGCATGGCTGTACTCTACACAGGTTAGGTTGGACCCATCAATGCCTATAAGCAAGCACAAGTTTTGGGTTGTTGCTGAGATCCTTCGCAGGGCTAAGATATACACCCCCACCTACTGCTGCTGCTCCATTTTCTAAGGATACTGCAATTGCAGGTAAATCATGAATATCATGATATTAACGCTGTGTAACTGAAGGATGAGTTATATCTTATTTTACTGATTCTACAGTAACTTTACAAGCTACTAGAATATTCTTCTACTTTTTGTCTGGGTGGTAAAAGATGAGCTGCTGTTAGTTAACAGGTCAATTAGTAATAGGGGATCTACTACGAAATGTTGCATATTACTTTATTGTTCAATAAATCGTCCAATAGCTGGTTAGGGGTGTAATTATTAGATTATCTGGTGAATTGTACCTTTAAAGTCGAAGAAATTACCTTCAAAACTGATTGAGTTTCTGCTTTGATCCAATTTTATGATACAAAACTCTATGGGGTTGGTTGAACCATATTTGGGCTTGAGCTTGACTATGTGTAAGCCACAATCCAACTAAGCGGCTCAAACTTAACAATCAGTGGCAGTGTGACTGTGTGGGTCTGTTGAATTCTAACTCACATTTACTCACTCCCATAAGTTGATCACTTACAGGACTTACAGCTATCCTGAACCAGTTTAATTTAAACAGCAAAATTAACTGGGGAAGCAATAACCTAAAGGTTCCCTGCAAATTGGGATTTGCCGTTTGCTGCAGCAAAAATTCCACTAGGAAGAATAGAGAACAAATTACAGACTAACAGATAAAGTATCCTCTTTGGATTTTGGCCAACCAAATGGGCCTAATGATTTTGAATTATTTTTCATGCTTTTGTAATCCTAATACTTATAACCTCCAGTTTTAATCCAATAGTCCAACAAAATGTGTCTCCTTATAATAACATGATAGTTTGATTGTAGTAGACAATAATTTAAGACAAACATACTATGCTATTATTTTTATTTAAGAAAATATTCTTTTCTGCAGTCAGTTGGCCCTTGACCTGAATGAGAAACAAGCTCTCAAGCCCAAAAGAATAATTCATACGTAGCTCAAAGAGGATTTGGATTTAATCCAGTCGATTATTCTGTTGATTAAACTCAATTCAATTGATAATCTAATTAAAGTTTTGATTTACTTTTGGGCCATGTGTTGATTAATTTTTTAGTTGTATAGCAGGGCTCATAAAATAATTCTATGTAGAATCCAGATACCATCGGATAAAAGTAGGGCTGGGCATTATGTTTGAAACTCGAAAATTATTTGAAATTTATTTGTATTCTACTCATTCACAATTTGATTCTATTTTTTCATAATTCAAAATTAACTTGTTTGAAATAAAATTGATATATTTTGTAATCGATCTGTTATTTACACAATGATATATATTTTTTAATGTATTTTTAAAATATTTTGTATATATTAATATACTATATGTAGTATAATTTAATGAAATTAATGGATGAGTACATATATATGGTATATAAAATAAATATTTAAATTAAAAAATTAAGACTGATTCAACTTGAATATTAATTCAAAATTGAAAAAAATAGTTGGCTTGAGTTAAAGTAGATTTAAATGCAAAAAAAAATAAAAATTTGAGTTTAAGCTTAGGTTAGGTCATTCGTGCTTTACTTGTTAGCCATACAGAAGACAATGTTTAGGAGTGAAGAATGCATTTATATACTGAATAATGTTATCAATTTTATGGACTGCAGCATTAATCTCTTGATTATGATATTGTAGTTGATTGGGTTATTATCTCTTGATTAATCTCTTGATTGGGTTATTATCAAATGCTTAGTCTAGGAAGTATATTGACGAGTTTAATTTGAACCGATTAAAATTTAAATTGTTAATTAATATAAACTACAAGTTTAATTTGTTGAATGATTTATGCCGAAATCAAAGCAAAGTGGAAATTTCTATGTATGCAGGCTTTTCGGCCGGCCATATATTGTTATTTTAGTGAATAGTCGCATAGAATCTTCAAAATGTTATTATCGTACGGGAATATTTCTGTTCACCTCCAAATCCGGAAAATTTATTGGGTTCGGATGCCCCCATAACAAGCACATTTTCGGACTGCTTGTTATGGGGTATAAATGTGCTTGTTATGGAGTTAAATGTGCTTGTTATAGAAATCTAAAAATTGTGCTTGTTATAGAGAATAATCCCATAACAAGCACATTTATACCCCCATAACAAGCAGTCCGAAATTAATTTAAGCTACAAGTTCAATATGTTGAATGAAACGTTTATTTATGCGGCAAAGCGAAATTTCTGTGCATGCACGCGTTTCGGCAGGCCGCATATTATGATTTGAGTTAATAGTCGCATAGAATTGTAAGAATGAGATTTTCGTACGGGAATTTTTCATTTCACCTCAAAATTCGTGGATTATACATCAGGGATTTCGGCCAGTCGCATGACATTATTTATGCATGAAGTCGCATAGAGATTAAAACTTCAATTTCGTGCGGAACTGTTCGCACGTACGGCGATTCAGTGCGCCTCTTAAGCGGGCACGTGGGTTAGAGCTATTTTGCCTCACAGAATAATGGCTTGATCTTTCACATTATATATATATATACAAATTTGTTCAATTTTTTAAAAAATTTGATTTGAAACTTTAATGTTACAAAAATTTTACAAATTCAGTGTCCACGAAAATATTATTAATTTTGTACAAATATAGGATAAAATTATTCTTATTTGTTAACTTAATAATTTTTTTAAATATAATTTTTAAATATTATTATTTGTATTTTTAATTTTAAATTTTTTAATAAAGAGAATGCCAGTTTTTTGATAAATTAGTGTAATAATTCTTTAAAATTTATAAATTATTCAAATTAATTAAAAAATAATTAAATATTATGTATTTTATTTAAAAAATAAGAAAGAAATGGTAAAATTCTGAGAAAAAGATATAAATTGCAGCACTTTTATAGTACTAAAGACTCAAATTTAAATTTTTAATAAATAAAATTAATTTATAATACTCTTTCAACTTTAGGGATCTAAATGTAATTTTTTTTTAATTTGGAACTGATGGAAAGAAAGAAAGAAAAATTAAAGGCTGAAAGGTTCAGCTGTAGTCCAACCAAGTTGGATGTTGATGATACAATAATTCAATAAGTATTTATAAAAAATATAGGAGAATTTACATTTATTATTCTTAAATTTTTTTTTTTTACAAACACAACTACTAAGTCAAATATTTATAAGCAAATACCTTATTTTGAATTTAAATTTATAAGCAGCACAACTATACTTTAACTCAACTAAAATTAACACATATAATTAAAATTATATCTAGCCTTTCATTTAAAGACTAAATGTATTGTAAATGAAGGGCTAAATATAATTTAACTATTAAATAAAATCCATCATTTATATCTTTTATTTCTCGCCTCTTGCCTGTTGTCGATCTGGGTCCCATCCTTCAGGTAGTTTAGGAGTCTGTCCATCCAGCAAGGCAGATGCTCTCCAGAGTGGATTTCCGCGCATTCGAAACTTAGTCTTTCAAATACTTGACTTCGGCGGAGGTCGGGGAGCCCTGCCTTTGCGAGCCGATCTGCCACTTGGTTCTCTTCTCTGAGAATATGCGTCAGGGAGAAATCTTCAAACTGAGAGATCAAGGACTGGGCTTGTTGCAAATATTTTTTTAGAACCTCGTCCTTCATTTTGAATGCACGATTCACCTGGTTAACGACCAGTTGGGAGTCACTGAATGCCTATATACACTTCACAGCCATGCTAAGTGCGAAGTTCAGCCCTACAATGAGAGCTTCATACTCCGCCCGATTGTTTATTGCCTTGAACTGAAGTGTCACGGCCTGGTGCAAGGTGGAATCCATTGGGCTAGTTAGAAGAATCCCAGCCCCCTGGGACTGCGATCCAGAATCACCATCGACGTAAAGGGACTAGAGGTTTGTCCGATGTCTGGCGGGCGGTGGCTCTGAAGTAGAAAGCTCGGCGACGAAGTCTGCTAGCGCCTGAGCCTTGATTGCTGTCCGTGGGATATATGGACTGCAGCATTAATCTCTTGATTATGATATTGTAGTTGATTGGGTTAACCAAAATTGACGTAATTTTGAGTTCAAGTTAGTGTATATGTATGATAAGTTAATAATAAATTTTTTTTATAAAAAAAAGTTAAATTATTGATATGTCTTTACAGGTTATCTATAAATGTATTTTGGTTAATATTTTCTAGAATTTTATTTAAATTTTTAATTGAAATTATGAGAATCTATTTGGTTCATATTTTTTTAATTTTAAATATTTATAAATTTTAAAAACTTTAAGTAAAATATTATAATTAAAAAGTAAGTAAAATGTTTTTAAAAATATAAATTAAAGTGTAATTTTAAGAAACTATAAGAATTCATCAATAATTTTTTAAAGAAATAATATGTTAAGAGATTTTTATAATTAATAAAATATATTGGTTGATGTGAATTAATGCTTACTATTTATTGTGTGCACTAGATTTTTTACATAATGTATAGTTCATATATATACACTAAACATATATATATTTATATATGTTAAAAATTTGTACATTTAGATGAGATTTTAAGTTACATAATTTCGTGATTCTGCCTCATTAAAAATTTGAATTAATTT
>KZ451890.1:1112888-1152793 GCA_002786265.1 Apostasia shenzhenica
AATTCAGTGTCCACGAAAATATTATTAATTTTGTACAAATATAGGATAAAATTATTCTTATTTGTTAACTTAATAATTTTAAAATATTATTATTTGTATTTTTTAATTTTAAATTTTTTAATAAAGAGAATGCAAGTTTTTTGATAAATTAGTGTAATATTTTTTAAAATATATAAATTATTTAAATTAGTTAAAAAATAATTAAATTTTATGTATTTTATTTAAAAAATCAGAAAAAATGATAAAATTCTGAAAAAAGATATAAATTGTAGCACTTTAGTACTAAAGACTCAAATCTAATTTTTTTTTAAAAAACAATTAATTTATAATACTCTTCCAACTTTAGAAATTCAAATATAATTTATTTATTTTTTTTAATTTAGAACTGATGTAAAGAAAGAAAGAAAAATTAAAGGCTGGAAGGTTCAATTGTAGTTGAACCAAGTTGGATGGTGATAATACAATAATTTAAAAAGTATTTATAAAAAATATAGGAGAATTTATATTTATTATTCTTAATTTTTTTTTTTTACAAACAATACTACTAAGTTAAATATTTATAAGCTATTCTATATTTTGAATTTGAATTTATAAACAACACACCTATACTTTAACTCAACTAAAATTAACACATATAATTAAAATTATATCTAGCTTTTCATTTAAAGGCTAAGTGTAATGTAAATGAAGGGCTAAATATAATTTAGCCATTAAATAAAATCCATCATTTATATTTTTTATTTCTATTTTTTCTAAATATTTTTTATTTAATTTTTTTATTCATTTTTAAGATTATTATTTTTTTCATAATTCTATTATTGTGAATCTTTTTGAGACGAGCTAGACGTAATCTTAATTACATATATTGACCCTAATTAAATTACAAAATGACAAACATAAATTAGAGTAAAAGTATTTTTTATAAATTCATATACAAAATAAAAAATACCTGTAGATATTTGACTTAAAGGGTGCTTCTTATAAATATTTGACTTAGTGAAAATTAACTATAAAAAAGCTCTTTTAGGAATGACAAATATAAATTTCTCAAATACACAATATTACACTAATAATAAATAAATTATAAAAAATAATATCAGTAAAGTGTAAAAATAATATAATTTAATAAAAAGATTTAGAAAATCGTAAATTTAATAATATTCAAATTTCTACAAGATGATAATTTACATAAAAAAAAAACTTGTACGAGATATGGCAATTCAAATTTAATCTGTAGAAGAGAAAAATAATAAAATCTAGCAATTATTCTTAAAACAACCTATAAGTAGTGTTAAAATGAAAAAAACAAAGTCATGTGAGGTGGCCACCTTGGAAGGTAATTGTCCCACATTGCCAATAAAATAGTAGAAAGCTTTTTCATATAACTTTATCGAACAATCAAAGTAAAATGATTAATTGTTAGGTTCATATATTGTTTTTCATTAATTGTTAGGTTCATTAATGCCTTCATTCTGATTACTAGATTACGTAATCAGTAAAATGATTAATCTGATTTTTAAAATGATGCTTACCATAATAGATAACTTTCTCTAACAATAACCAAATATAATTACCCTTAAACCACACCTTACATAAATTGAATTTCAAAACATATATTTCTCCATTCAATTTGTTTCGTGTAAAGCGTAGCGATTGGAATTTTAGTTGACCCTAATGCTATAGGGAGTGATATGTGCGGCTTCAACTTCCATATCAAAACCTTAGCTATGATTTTGTAGACCGAGTTACACAAGCTGTTATGTCTATACCGCTTGCTTCTTTTAAGTGTTGATTACTTTTTGGTTAAATATGACGACCGTGTCCTAATTTTTGACACGTATAGCCCTTCTCAGAGGTTAACTGGGCTGCTCTGTATCACATATTCCCAAACAAATCTATAGATAAAATTTCGTGTTCTTTTTAATGCCTTCTGATGATAATTTTTTAGTCTAAATTTTTGAAGAAAATTTTGGGATGTTCTTAGGTCCAAAGACTAAAGATGATATGTTCCAACTCCTAACTTTTGACAAGGTGATCACTCAACTCATTTTTACTCCAACCCTTCAAGGATTTCAACGTTCTCTCCCATTGTTGTAGTGCAAAGCACAACTAAAGAACTTACCTCTAACAGGCTTGTCCCAAGTATTTTGGACTATAGAGCTTGCTCTTCATAAGAGAACCATGCTTGCTCGAACTTGATGAAAACTTAATGTTTAAAAATACTCGAATGACACGTGATAAGTAGCGAGCAACGATCAAGGCATTCCCAATCCAAACAAGTGCAAGCTAAGAGAAATCTCTAGGACATTCTAAAGAGTACTTGGTTTCTAGCAGAGGCATCAAGGCCAACTCGAAGTAGTTGAGATTCTGTTCAGATTTAGGCCTTTTTTTCTTACTGAATTCTTGTAAAAATCTCCTCTGCACTTTATCTCCCTGTGCCGACATCCGATCACCTTCAAATCATGCCAAAATCTAACTAGAATTTCTTCCTTAGGGTAGCATTACTTATTACTACCCATTCTACTTCTGTAATCGACTGATGATTACTAGCTTTCTTGCCCGTAAAAGAGAGAGATCTACACTTGAGAACGGACTACTATAAACGTTTACCCCTAGTTTAAAGATCAACTTCTAGATACATTGCATGCAGCTAATTAAACTTAGGGGACATTTGGTTCAATGTCATCCTCAATGCTTAGTCGAGATCCAACATACTAACTATATTTGTACATGAGTGAGTGGGAGAGAGAGAGAAAGAGAGAGTTTCATTCTTGAAGTGCCACTAAAGTCCCAAAACTACTTTTGCATCTACCTCGCATCAGCAACCGCTTGTGTTACATTCATCCCTCGAGTCAATATCCGATCTCCATATTCGAATCCCACTTTTTATTTTCAAACAAACAGTTTGTGAACAATCAATGAAAAATAAAATAAATGAAATAAAGAGTGAAAAAAAAAGGTACCAAATTAATGAAAAAAAAAAACAATGAAAAATAAAATAAATGATTAGGCTGAATTGATGATTCAAGAAAGGTACCAAATTATTAATAAGACCATTGAAAAAAAAAACCAATTTTAAACAAAGTTTAAACTAATCAAGTTGCCAAACAGCAACAACCAAGAAATTATCTAAGTATGATCGGCAACATAAATCTTTAACTCCAAATACATAAAACCATTCTTTATATATTTTTGTTTGTGCCTTTTTGAGTCTTCCACATCCTTTCTTTTATATGAAAAAAAATTCAATAGTCCAACTCTTCCTACTGGAGCTATTATTGACCTATAATTTATATGTCTAAACTATCTAAGTCGATTCTCTCTGAATTTATCATTAATTAAAACTACTCCAACATTCCCATAAATACTCATATTTCTCATTATATCTTTTCATGTATGTTACCTTAGCATTTAACTCTTTGACATTATTTTATTTATATGTTTCTGTTTTATAGATCAACATTCAATACCATATAACATTAAACTAGTCAGTTTCCCAAATGAAGTAATTTCTTGTTATGCATCAAAAATTAACAATTCCAGCAAAATGCATTAAGTTTAATTCAGAGCCAGTGCCTCTGAAACCTTTCTTAAATACTAACACTTACAAATATTAGACATAGAAGTGCTGCACCACAGAACCCAACCATCAACATTAGTAAACTATTATGCAGAAAACACAAAGAAATGATAAATGAATGAATCTAGTTTTTGCAAACCTAACATCACACAAATAAATGTTTCAAAGAAATTCAGAGCAAAGCATAACCCACGAACGTTTGTTAAAAACATAATATATACATATATATATATATATATGATTCTTATTAAACAGTATCTAAACTTGGTCAAAGACATCATATGATTAAATATATAAGAACAGAACACGAGAACAGTTTCCCAATCCAGTTTTCAAGAGGATAGCAAAATAAATAGAAACCACCTTTCTCTTCCGTGTGATGTTACAAACTCGAAGGGAATTGAATAGATCTTAAACCAGTGCTAGGCTCAACATTCAGGGTTTTGAGATGTCAGCAGACAGACTAAATCTGAATTACAAGAACCACAGATAACCCACATACATCTCTAGATCAAATAACAAAATGAAAAAAAAAAAAGATTTCAACATCTCAATGGTCAGCAAATCAAACAAAGTTGCCGGAACACCGCTAATGATAAGGCAAGTGAACGAGCATACTCGACATTTTGTTCTCAGACATTAAAGTCCTAGGAATGGGCACTGCTTTCTAGCATGATCTGGAATCAACTTAAGCATCACATCCATAGGAACTCCTTTTAACTCTGGTAAACAAAACCATAACAGTAGAGTGAATGCTTATATTCAAAACTTCTTGACAGAAAATTACACAACTAAAGGAAACAGAATGTCAGTCTAAGTGGAAATTTCATTTTAAACTAGATTTTGCAACGAATGCGTTACCACATAGGTATGACTATTGATGAACAAATAAATTTTATCCTATGCATACAGCTGGGACAAATAATGTTCAATGACGATAATGAAGTCAAGTACCCATGATAGCAATCATACCATGAGGCTTGAAGTTGAAGAGGGGAGGAAGGAACCGCCCATTTGGAAGACGGGAGCTAGGATCTCGAAGCTCATCAAAGAAGGGGTGGACTAGTGCCTCCAACTACAAAAGTAAGAATAGTAAGCAATTTATTCATTCTTCTTGAAACTATAATGGAGACATAAGGAAACTCACAGCTGTGCATCGAAGATTAGGAGAGTACTGAAGAAGCCTCGAAACAAGATCCACAGCTTCAGGCGGCATCCTTTTGTGGAAAATCTAATCAAAAGAAAAGCAAATCAATAATGTGCTTGTACGAAAACAATTCAAATAACTTGGGAATGGAGTACAATAACAATCAACCTTATGCCAAGGATGAGCTTTGATCTGTGGAAACTTAAACTCAGTATAATTTGGATTCATGCACTTGATTTCTTCACGAGTTGGGGTACCAAGGATCTGCATAACCAAGTAACATTGCATGAATTTAGCAAATTTGCTTCTGAATAACGCATTTTGAGAAATATTAGCAAGCATAATAGCAGCGCAATGAGATTACCTTGATTATTTCAACTAGTTGGTCAACTCCACTCTCACCAGGGAAGAGAGGCTGTTAGGACAGAAAAAAGTTGGGATAACAAAATTATAAAAAAAAAAAACATTGATTAGAATCCATAATGCGACAAGCTGGATGATGTTTTCAACCTGTCCTAGAAGCAGCTCAGCAAGAACGCAACCAGCAGACCAAATATCAATAGCAGTGGTGTACTCAGTAGCACCAAATATAAGCTCAGGAGCTCTGTAGTACCTAGAGCATATATATGATATGTTTGGCTCTCCTTTTATCTAATGTAATAAAAAAAACAAAGTATCAGAGAGGAATTTCCTAGATTGAAGAAAATAATCAAAATTATCCGAAAGAAGATACATACCAAGACCTTTGCACTTCCAAAATCACATAGTTTTAATTGATGTGTATGAGGATTAACCTGTTTTAAGTACACATCTGCTGAGTATTGTAACAAAAACATTTTAAAAATCTACAGCCTTCCATAAGAGTTGATTTCTAAAACAAGGGAATTCTCAAATTTTGGGTACTCTATCAAAAATGTACAATCCAATAAACAGAGATAAGGACTGAACTTACCAAAAGATTCTGTGGCTTGATATCCCTATGGCAAACCCCAATGCAGCCATGGATATATGCTAATGCTCTAAAAATCTGGAGGAAAAGGTTAAAAAAAAGGTACTCGTAAGCATGCCACTCCACTTTTTCATGATTCATAGTGGTAAATAGTAACAACTACTCAGATAATTTCTAGTAAAATTTGGCATTCTATTTACATTAAATATACACAGAAATTCTTTACTAAACAATAAAACAGTTTTTTGAAAGACAACTAATAGCAGTAAACTCAACCGAAAGATACAACACAGCATAAAAATAATCAATTAATGACTGCACAAAAAGTAAGGGCTTTTTGCTCCCATACAATCAATTTACTTGGGTAAAAAATAAATAGTAACGCAACACAAATACCATCAGTTATGAGGCATGCGCATTCATCCACAGAACAAATATCTCATATTTTAGTGGCTCAAATGGAAAGTAAAACCTTCCATTATCTCCCAAAAACAGAATACTGGTCATTTACATCAACATCGGCTGACTAAACAAGCCACCTATATTAAAAGCTTTACACAGAATATTTCCTAAAGAAACAGATGATTCATTAGCTAATCCATGATGAATAATCACTTTCAACATATCTTATGTTTTTAAAGAAGATATTCATGTTTTCATTCTCACAACTGTTCAAAAAAAAAAGGAAAGATAACATCAACCAAAAGTCCCTGAACAGCTTACTCAACCATATAGAGAGAAGTGAGACTGAAGTCTATAGGTTAGTGGAAATATGCTCCAGATTCATAGCTAGATCATGACTGACACTAAAAGGGAAGCATGAAGAGTGCCACAAGCCAGGTTCAGGTCAGGTTATGGGTTCACATGCATTAAATATTATCTCCACGTTTAGAATTGGATAAGAAGTTGAGACTGCCATTGCACACTCAAAAAAGAGCTTTACAGGCAGCATTGGCCACCAAAAGGCTGTTTAGAAATGGTTTCAAACCTCCTAACACACACACACACACATATACATACATACATACATATATATATATGTATATAGAAAGAGGGAGAGAGAGAGAGGACCAAAACAGACAATATAGTTGCAATTTTGCAAACCTACGCAATCACAAATAACATCACAATCGCATGAAATAAGGCTGTTCCTGTATTCCATTTATTTATGCAATAGCCATTAACCAATAAAATGCAAGAAATGAAAGTATAAATGCCGAAGAAAACTAGTGGACGGAAGTATAAATACCTGGTACGTGTAAAGCTTCACATATATTAATGGCATTCTCTGATTCATCTTGTTATAGTGTTTAATGACACGATGAACAGTCTCTGGCACATACTCAAGTACCAAGTTAAGATATAATTCATCCTTTTCAGTTGTTGAAAAGAAGCAGTGCTTTAGGGACACCACATTTGGATGGTCAAGGAGACGCATTGTCTGTAGTTCACGGTTCTTGTACCTTTTGTCCTGAAGAACTTTCTTTATCGCAACTGTTTCACCAGTCTCCAAACATTTTGCCTGTGGAATAACAGAAAATTTCAGAACACTATCAAGAGCATCATACACTTCTCAATGTTGGACTATAGAACCCAGAAAAGTACACTAACCTGGAAAACAATCCCAAAAGATCCATTTCCCACGACCCGCTCAGCCATATAGCTTATGGTCTGCAAAAAAGCAGCTTTCATATAAGAATAATTTAGTTAGAAGAATAAAATCTGGATTTGGAGAGCCAAGCTATCAGATCAATGGAATATTTATTGAGCAGACTCACCAAAGGTAGTTCACGATCTTACCTGCTTAGGCTGGCCGTTTCTGCCCCCAATAGTTGTTACAATTATATGTCCAGTTTCAGTACCATTACCATCAACAACAGTTGCTTCAACTTCCTGAAACATACATCGCATTAATTATGGACATTTCTCAAGAACTAATTCATCCAACAAGCAAGCAATTATCCAAAGCAGTCATCATTTCCATATTTCACATACCTTGTCATCCCTTATCTTCATGTCATTCATCTCATCCGGCAACTTATCCACATAATCACTAATGCCACTAGTGTTTTTTATACCTGATGTTGGCATAAAGCTAACAGAAGCCATTTTTTGTGACAAGAGAATACTGGCCTCAATCAATAACTTGTAGAGTCAAGTGTCATATGAGAAACCTATGCTTTTACCTGTTGCACAATAAAAAAATATGAACGTTCAGCTCAAAATAATAATAATAATAATAAAAAATGCAAAATAAAAGGAAATATGAGAAACCTATGCTTTTACCAGTGGCCTCCTCAAAACCTTCATGCAAGTTCTTCTGGGGAAAAGCAAATAAAAAAGGAAATATAACGATGACAAACTAAAACGTCCAAACTATTAGGACATCCAAGGTTGCACAAATGCAGAAGAAAAGGAGTACTTTCTGTCCAAGCACATAATTTTCTGTCAATTATGTAACAGACTTGAGCAGGAGCAAATCAGACGAAAACGAACAAAAGCCAAATAGTCATACTACATCAAACTAGAAAAGATGTAGTAAAACAATAGATCCTCAAGGAATAGAACGAAGTATCAAATTCTCGAGAAAGGAGAATCAATTAAAAATCCGGACAAAACGATTCGACTAAGAAACCAAGAGATCCAAGCCAGAACCACAGCTACGGTCAATTTGACAAAGAAATCATAGGCTTTAATATCAAAAAGACTTAGAGAGAAAATCAAGTCCACATGAACCCTAATCGAGGGTATCCCTGAAAGAAGAAATTTAAAAGGTCTCAACAAACGAGAAAGATCGAGGGTATCCCCGCAAGCCAAATCGGAATGGATCAAAAGATCTACCTGCAGGCAGAAGCCCGATTTACGAATAACGCATCGCAGGATACAACAAACATCATTAAGCTTTCAGAAACGCCATAATATCAGATCGAATAAAAGGATGCTTACAATATCCTGCCTCCTCAGAGCCTCGAACCCGAAAAGTCTAGCACAAGATAGAGATCCCAAGCCGAATCGAAATCCTGAGGTCGAATGAAATGAACCCTCCTCCTCCTCCGTCTCTACTTCCCCGCAACAAAATAATC
This sequence comes from Apostasia shenzhenica, assembly GCA_002786265.1. Classification (NCBI taxonomy): domain Eukaryota; kingdom Viridiplantae; phylum Streptophyta; class Magnoliopsida; order Asparagales; family Orchidaceae; genus Apostasia; species Apostasia shenzhenica. The sequence goes on from KZ451890.1 coordinate 1,121,648, forward strand.
CCTCTCTCTTTCTCTCTCTCTCGCAGGCGTGCTGACAGTCAAAAGAGAAGAAAGAGGCTTCCGTCCTTGATTTTCATAATGACAGCTTTGACCGTTCAAACGTCTCCTGCTGATGCCCTCGCGGGCCTCGCCCTGTAGCCAGAAATGAAGCTGCCACCAACGACTCTCCATCAACATTGTCAAAATTGGGTCGGAATTAAAGTAGAACCATTATTTTTTCAAATCATACCAATCATCCTATTAATCAAATCAATAATATATATATATATACGGGGGATTTGCGTAATATTTACTAAATGATGGTGAAATGTGTAATTTATGATGAATTCAATGTTCTGTACGTAAATCCCCTATATATATATATATATATATTTCATTATTATGAAATAAAAATAAATTAAAATTTGTCAAATATAGAAAGAACTTATTATATATTAATACAATATTCATTTTAAATAGCAAATCAATTATTAATTGGAATAATTAGTTTAGTTCAGTTTTAAAATATGATCCAGTTTGGCGCGATGACTAAAATAGTATTGTTTAAAAAATAATAATAATAATAATAAATAAATCTTTTAATTCGAGTATTTTGATATAGGATCTAAAATAAAGTTAGTATATTTTTCATATTAAAATTTGTGTAGAATGATTTAAAAAAATTATTTATTTATTATTATTATTTTTTAAATTAGTACTATTTTGATTCTCGCGCCAAATAAGCAATTGCCTGAGTTCTAGAAATTTGTCATTAAATTAAGCTAAAACTATCCGAATCAATTTGGTATATTTCGTGAAAGAAAATTAGTTTATAATATTTAAATTAATGTATAATACGAAATAATGGTGATGATCATTTTAAAATATATACATGACTTGAAATAAAATCTCTCCTCGATATTATCAAAGAAATTGTTAATAGAAGAGCGGTAAATTAAGTTATCGGAGTTGGCAGTAGAGAAGGGAGAGCGGCGATGCACAGAGTAAGGGGTTAGAAGGAGACAGAGACAAATAAAGAGAAGACATATTTTATATGTAATTTTGTTGTTTTTGTGGCTTAACTTCAAAATTGGCGAAAGACATAGGTATTAAATGCATAAATCAAAGAGGCCTAAACAAAAATTCTTTCATCAGACCTATTTGTTATAAAAATAAATATAGAGACCTTGTCATAATTTACCCTTTAATTTTTTTGGCATTTGGTTAATGTCATCTTGATGCTAGTTTACTGATGTAATATTTTGTCATAGTATATCTAACGACTACAATCTTATTTAGAGAAAGTACAAGTATTCAGTAACTCATGAGAAATAATCAATTAGAAAAATGAGTACGCTAATAGTCGTAGATCAACCAAAGAATTTTACGTGATAACCTCTTAGTCGAAACTAACAAAATCTTATTTAAAACTTAGATTCTAAGAGAATATATCAAATATTATTACTAAAAGAGCGTTTGATTCAATAATATCTTGATGTTATATCAATTAAATAGCGGACCAAAACAAAATAAATGTGAAAATAATATCCTCATTTGTGATTGTGTATAATCTTGCGTAGGGTGTGACAATGGAGAAATTCATCAGGGATGGAATTTTGTTTTTAGAAGTGCTCACCTTTAAATGACTAAAGAATTTACTCTTCAGAATAGAGGGATCATGTTTTAATTTCCTATACTTCTAGTTTTAACAAATCTGGAAGATTTAAGTACTATGTAACATATGAACTCATCATGTTTGATGTTTTATTATAATTTGTGGCTTTAGGATGAAGTAAAATATTAATAAAATATAGGCACTTAATTATAATTACACCAATGATGACCTTAAATGCAATTTCTATAAAATTGAATGGGAGATGATTGCGCCAAATGTGTGTAATTCGAACTTTTCATATTCAGTGTTCAAATTAAGTTAGGGATGGCAATGTGGGCAAGTTTGGGGCAGATTTACCAATATCTAAACCCGCCTCATATCCGTTTTCGCCTTTCCCTGAATATGTTTTCATGAAACTGCCCACCCTCTCCTGCCCTGATTTCTATGTCTCTTGCCCCGATGTGGCACAACAACAATGCGCAGCAGCAAAGTAGTTGCAGTGGCAAGCAGCGCAACGAGGGCTTTTGCAAACTTCGCAATAGTGGCAAGCGGCGCCAAGCGTAGGGTTTCTATGAACACTGCGGCAGCCCCAAAGGCTCTGAGTTTTTTCCGCATTCCTAGCTAGCTCCAGGCGGGTGTAATTTTGCAGCGTGATTTGCTTGTGGCAGATAGCAGCTGTCCAAGGATGAGCGAGAATCGGTCCCTACATGGTACACTCTCTCCCATTAATTTCTGTGGGAACTAGCAAAGATTTCCTTTATGCACTAGCTCACGCGAGGAGTCAGCCCCCATCCCGATCTCTAGACGCAGTGATTTTTTTTTTTTTGTTATTAAGTCGGGTACGGAGAAGGCCGGAGAGCAGGTCATTCGTATAATTTGAAAACTCATACCCATCTCATTAGGAGCTGGTACAAGTACAAGTATAAATTGTCACTCCTAAATTAAGTCCATCAGTATAAAATTGATTGTGTAGCAAGATTTACTTAGGACTTAAGTGAAATTCAATTATAATTTATGAATGACATTGAATTAAATAAATGGATTGTTCATCTTTTTTTATTTTGAAAATGAATCATCATCATTTTTCAAAGTTTAAATTCTATACGTAAAGCACTTTAATGTTTAGTCCATTAAGTCATAGTGTAATGATTTTAAGACTATAGGTCATTCGATGCAATAATCATGGACTTCTCCGCCATGAGGGTTAGACGACCTTCTGACCGTCCGATCCAGCCCTTAGAATATCCATGCCGTCCAAAATCTCAGATCTCAGCCGTTGCCTTATTAATTTTCGACCGCAGGATCTGATCTGTTTAATTGATCATCCGATCGTGCAATGGATTAAGAGGGAGCGGTAGCCATCGGATTAAGGCCGTCTGCTCGTAGATAAGAGCTAAATCAGATTTTGAATTAAAATCAAAATTAATTTAATTAAAAAAATAACTAATTAGTTATTTTTATAATTCAAAATTTTTATCAATTTAATCTCCTCAAAATTAAGTATATTTAAAAAGTAAAAAAAATTACTATGCCACTAAAATTTAATTATAAAAATTACAACACATGCACAATTCATCTCACAAAATTGTGATATTTATGTAAAAAAAATTTGTAATTTTCATACTACTTTTGTGGTTAATAGGGATATTAAAAATTTGATTGCCAAACACGTAAAATAGTTAAATTTAATGACATATATCATAGAAATTTTATTGTTTTTATTTCTAATCATTAAATCAAAATAGACTACTGTGATTTAAATTAATTGAATGAACAAATAAATTTATACTCAATATTTTAAATAAAAGATTAAAATTTAATCAAAAGTCGGACTGACGAGGATTCGAGCTTGAATTGGTAATAAACAAGCAAGGTCTAGCTCGGACCAAAATTAGATTAAGTTCGTATCTTTTTTGTTAGGTTGAATCAAGATCCGATTGAAAACTCTCAATTCTAAACCTTGCATAGGTTTCACAATGCAGTGGAAGTGATTACTATTATAGTCCTAGAGTCAAACCTAGTGCGACCAATATAGACTACATTCCATTTGGGAGACATCACAAATCCTATATTGCATATAACTTATCGAGTTTCTAGAGCAATAGCACACACAGCTACCTCACAACAAGGATGATTACTACTGTTCTTTATATACAAGGATCACATGGATAGAACCTATCGTGTACCTGCCAGCGGTCTTGTGGAGTCGCCCCTGCACGGCGATCAGGGGGAGAGAGAGGCGGGCCACTCTCTCCTCTCGATCCCAGCTCACGGGCGACGCGCGCGACCAGCTGGCGGCCGCGCAGGTGACGAGCGCGACCCGCTGGAGGCCGCGTGAGCGCTGCACGGCCGCCGGTGGGTCGCACGGGTCCGGCGGCCACAACGTCGCCTGTGCGCGGGAATTGGGAGGAAAGAGAGATGCGCCTCTCTCTCTCCTCCAGATCCCGGTGCACGGGCGACGCCGCGGCCGCCGGACTCGTGCAACCTACCAGCGGTCGTGCGGGCGCCTCCCGATTCGCGAGACCTGTCGACGGCCGCTGGTGGGTCGCACACGCCGTGCGACCGCGCGACGTCGCCTGTGCTCGGCTATCGGGAGGAGAGAGAGAGGATGAGGGTATTTTGGTAATTTTAAAAAAAAAATTTAATAATAAAAAATTAAAAGAATGGCTCATTTGATAATTTATTAAAACTTAGGGACCCCGATATTATAATTTTAAAAACATGGACCTACATGTTTTAAGCGTTAAACTAAAGGACCTGGGTGTAATTATCCCTAAATTTAATTTTAAATTTATTAACACATGGTTCTAGCGCTGCATCCTTGTCGTACACGCCACCTGGCATTTGGCCTTTGTTTATTTACTAACTTATTTATCTGTTCTCACAAGTTTCTGACCTCAGTCAAACCTCGGACACGAGGGTCCAACCAAACTCGAACACGAGGACTTAACCAAGTCTCGTCCACGATGAGTCAGGACCATCCCTGATAACGTCGATGACGATGTTACAAAGCAGTGCCTATCACAATCAGCTTGGCTCGACTGCGCCGTTCCCCGTACAAGACCTTCTTTCCAAGACACGCAAATCAAGGGTCCGCATGCCCCAGCTATCACAGATCCCCAGAAGCAGTACCAATATTAAAAGTTAGCATCATCCTTTTGCAGCCTTTGGTCCCTCCGGCGGCCGACAAGCGGCGCGAACCTAGACCTTGTTCACCTCCTTTCCTTCGGAAAACCAGGATAAACCTGCATCATCTGCTACCTACAAATACCCCTGAACAATCTTCAAGAAGGGGATCCAAAAATCGAGCACCCAGGAAGAGCAGAATCCCTCCTCTATAAGCTCTTGTAAAACAAGAGCTTGAGAATAAAAAAAGCTCTCTCTTTCTCCTTCTCTCTCTTCCTCTTATAAGCTCTTTGTATTAGCCTTCACGGCTACCTTTTCCCATCAGTGAAACTTCTTCACTGACCGCTCGGTGGACGTAGGGGATTTTCTCCCTAAACTACCTTAAATCTTTGTGTGCTGTTCTGGATGCCTCGAACTCTTTCTCTCTTAAGCCTCCACTAACAGGCTTACCTCTTTGTGCGCCGCTGTCTCCCGAAACTCTTTCTCTTTTTTGGTGTTTCTTGGGATCCTCTACATCCTACGTCAACATCTTCTGGTGCATTCATTGAGACCCTGGGAAGATGGTGGCTAGAACGCGTCGAACCAACTCCGCTGCTGGCAGTGCACATGTGGGAGAACCTTTCGTTCGGGTGCCGGACGACAGGGCTTCGGCCTCAACTTCGCGGCGTCACGCCGAATCTGCTTCCTCCTCCAAGGTAACCCGTGTCTCAGAACTTCAGGGGATGCTGGCGAATCTGACTGACCTGGTCACTGGCTTCACAGCCCAATAGGCTGTGATTCTCAGGCAGACTCTGCCAGTATGCGCAGTACTTCCTCTCCCACAGGTCGCGGCGACCCCTGCTCCTCTCTCGTCGGTCATGGTGGCTCCTGCACCTCTTCCGTCGGTTGCGGCGACCCGAGAACCTCTTCCGCCGGTAGCGGTGACCCCTGTACCACCTCCTCCGATCGCTGAGGCTCCTGCACCCGTGCTTCCAGTCGCAGCGCCTTCTATTCAGACGTCTGGCTCGTCTCAACCGCCCAGACGCCCCTTTCGCCTCCAGGAGGTTCACCAGAATCCTCTTCCACCATGTCCGCTACCACAACCTGCTTTCCTTCCACCTGCCTTTCCTCCTTTCCTTGCCAGAAGAGACCCTCTCTTTCCAGGCATTCAGACCCCTCATCATGGGCCTTCTTTGGATCGATGGATGACAACGCTCCTTTTACCGACACCATCTGGCTGGCCCCAATCCCAGAAGACTTCAGGCCGCCCAGACTTGAGGCCTACAGGGGCGCGACCGACCCCCGCGAGCACATACAAGGGTTCGAGGTCGCGGTCAATTATCGCCAACCAGATGAGGCTACCAAATGCCACCTCCTTCTAAACACCCTGAAGGGGGCGGCATTTAGCTGGTTCATCAAGCTCTCCAGGGTCACATTTCCTCCTATGAACACCTGAAATGGGAGCTGATCGCCCGTTTCATCGGTCAAATCCGAATGGTCGTTTTCGACATGGTGCTCGCCAATATTAAGCAAAGCGAGAGGGAAAGCCTCAAGGATTACACCAACTGCTTCTTCACCGTCGCAGCAGAAGCTGAAGATGTCGACCCTGCAGTGGCCATGCACAATTTTTGGAGGGAACTCAAGGTGGGGGATTTGTTTAAATCCCTGCAGCTGGCCAAACCTCGGAGCTACCCAGAGCTGGTGGCCAAAGCTAGCCAATTCATGCTCCTCAAAGATGCTGAGTCCTCTCCCCTCGATGTTTCTAAAGCCAATTAGGAGAAAAGAAAGGGAAAATACCGGGGTGATGAACCCACTGGCCAGAAGAAGTACCAGGCGTTCTTTGGGCTTACAATACAACTTCTCAAGAGTCTCCTTTCTTCCTTTTATTTGGGATAGATGCAGTCATTCTAGTTGAGCTAGAACACTCCTCCCCTAGGGTAGAAACCGCAGCCAACTTCAATCTCGAAGATCTGCAAACTTGGATGGGCGAAAACGATGGTTCACAATGAGTCGACCTAGACCTCTTGGAACAGAAAAGAGAGTTGGCCGCTCTCAAGCGCCTGGAGCAGAAGCGCCGGGTTGAAAGGTATTTCAACCGCAAGGTTAACTCCAAGACTTTCGTTCAAGGAGACTTGGTGCTCAAACGGCGGCTTCTTGCTGGCAGCAACTTGGGAGTTCCCAAGCTCAAGCCTAACTGGAAAGGCCCTTACATTGTGCGCGAGGTTGCTGAACCGAATGCATATTATCTAATGACTTCTGAAGGCATCCAATTCCCCAGAACTTGGAGTGGGGACAATCTTAAGAGATTCTACGCCTGATCCCTAGCAGCAGTCCATCTTTATACTCCCTATATAAGATTCATTTGTACAGATTCATTCAGGAATTTATTACACGAATTCAATCAACAAGTTCTGGGATATTCTTTATTAATAGACATCTGGATTCTTCCAAAATATATCTGGATTTCTTTATACTGCCCCAAAGGTTATATCTTGAATTTCAAAGTTCTTGTGACAATGAATCTTACACTTATTAATTCATATTGGAGTATTCATATCAGCCTAATGTCTATCGCTCAGGTATGATTTCAACCTCAAAAATTTCAACCATCGTACCCAAGGCTCCCGAGCCTCGTACACGATGGTTCGTTATAACTAACCTTTCATATACGGAGGTCACTGAGCCTAATTACGCCTGGCAGGCGAGGGTCTCCTACATACACCTGGAACCCTTCCATAAGCCCATCCGGCTAGCGGAAGGTCTGAAGGCCTGCTCGTAACCTTAGGGCAGTCTCTGTCATCTACTCATGATACAGGTCCCCCCTAAGCAGAGTGCCTTTGCTTCCCACTATGATCTGCCGCTCTAACGGAGGTCAGCTCTTGCCTCAAGTACAAACATCGGCCACAATGTTTCAGACGAACAAGTTCTTTTGGCATTAGGTCAGATAACTCCTAGGCAGGATCTCCACTACTATTATTACTTCTTTCATGTGCAAGCCCGAAATTACAATGGCGGGGACGACGTATGGAGGATCCCAAGCCCGAAATTACGGAACCCCCGAGGTCGGTCCATGCCTTAAGTACAAATATCAGACACGATATTTCAGACGCCCCAAGTCCTTTTGGCATTGGGTCAGATAATACCTCTTAGGCGGGATTTCTCCTGTTATCATTGCTTCCTTCCCATGTGGATTTGTGAAGTTCCAAAGTTCAAGTTGGGAATATTATATATGACTCAAAAGCCTTTATTATTAACTTGTTATGAGGGGTTTTCTCATAGAGTCACAATCAGAATGTCTCAAACCTCATACAAAGGTACCTGTTCATTTCATACACATCAGAATAAAACAGGTATATAAAACAAAATAAGCTTTCTATGCATTCATTTTCAAAATTATAAAGAATTGAGGTTACAATTCACTCACCTTACAAGGAAAGTGGGTTAGCATTCACTGATCCCATCCAAAAGATCGAACACCTGATGGATGAGGTCGTAGTTAAGTCAAAACCCTCCTCCCTATAAGTAGGAACAACAGCCAGGCAAGGAAAGGGATCCACTTCCCCGAGGTCAGAGGCAGTAATTTTGCCTCATTGGATCAAAGTGGAGGCCAATCCTTCCCAGGCTCGCTTGATCCCTTCTAACCTCTTCTTTCTACAAGGTAAGCTTGTTTTGTAAGCTTTCACAACTGCCGCAGACCTCTCCGCAGCAATGGTCTCCTGGTCTCCTGTAACATTGTCCATCTTCTCTCGCAGAGCCTTATTATCAGCCTTTAGTACACCCATTGCAGATTTATAGACTGCAAACTCCTCTTGCAGCTTAGCCTTCTCCTCCTTGACAGCATCATGTTGAGAAGACTTCACGGCAAGCTGCACTCTCAAGGCCTCAATTTCCTCACATATCTGAGGAAGTCCTTCAGGGGCCAGCTCTGCCCCTTTAGCCTCTTTAGGTTTTTCAGGGTGTCCTGCCCAGCCATCCACTTGGCGTCGCCGACGAATTCAGGGAGGCACGTACCGGGCGTCAAGGGGATTCCTAAATCCCCTCCGACAAAGAAGTAATAGTCCCTCTAGTCCGAGTAGGAACTACTCGTCCCGAAAAACATCGCCTTCCTCGTCTTCGACCGCAGGGCCAAGCATCCTCTGTACCATGGCACCGCCATCCAGTTGAACAAGCTCCTAAACAGCGTCAAGATCCACAGTATTCCCTGAGTTTGCAGTAGTTTCAGGAAGGAATACACGTAGGCAACGACGTTAGGGGAGAGTTGCGCCGGGACAATCTGGAATAAGTTCAAGATTTCCTTGAACTCCGGTTGCGGCGGCAACATTAAACCGTACTCCACCTGCGCCCAGTATACACATACCGCTCCTTCAGGAGGACTGTTTGGTCGGAAGTCGGCAGTAGGGGGATAATCGTCAGGTTGGGGTTTCCTCTAAACCCTCTGGTCGTGTTGAGCACCTCGTGCTCCATCAGGAGACTCTCCTGATAGCTGGTATCCTTATGGAACTGATCGGCCAGCTCGGCCCACTCGATCTCTCTTGCTCCCATGGCGTGATTTCGCAACGGACGGGGCAAAGATTTCTTTCTCTTAGGGTTTGAAGACGGGCAAGCACTCCAGTTTCTCCTTGGGAAAGCCTTTTATAGGAAACAGCTGTGACCTTTCATCTTCTGGCCGTCTGATTTTATCGATCAACGCGCGAACGCAATCAGACCGTCCGTATCTTCTGACAAGTTCAGAATTCAAAGCGGCACACGGTTATCGAAGCTTCGCTTCCCCACGTTTTGTCATACGTCGTGCATGATAGTTCATAATCATGCGCAATGTTTTGAAACGATGTTCTATTCCTTGTCTTCTTTACTGTTATCGTCCGATATTTTATAATCGTGCACGAGGATAGTAACTTTTCTTTTTAACTTAGAATCTATCATTGACTTTATACTTTCACACTTATGAATTCTTGTTCATATTTTCTAACCTCGTGGTACCTGTCTCAAATACGAAAGAAAAGACAAACACAGAGAATTCATTCAGAATAAGTTTTTGAAAGAAAAAAATATATTTTATTAATAATAAAACTTGTTATAAATTTATTTTCTCTATTCTCTTACATATTTCTCTCTTGAGTACAAGAAAAACAAAGAAAAATACAAAGCTTCAGAATTTAGACACCCAGTGTAATAGTGCTGACCTCAAATATGAGGAAATCTCCCTCTTTGAGACCAATCTATTACACTACTAACAACAGGGAGCAGGTCGCCCGGGAGTTACCAGGACTCCTCTCCTCAACTATGGTTCTTTTAAATATAATGTTGATGATGATGCTAAGGAGTTAGGAGAGAACGGAGGCAAGTCACTTCTAGCTCCCTAGCTGATCCTGCTGCTGGACTTCGGGAGGAGCACTCCAGCCTAGCCATCTGGCCTCGCGGGGAGTGATTTAGCCCTTTTCAGGACTCCTGCGTAGGGGAGACAGATGATCCCTAGCCAACGTAGGACCTTGCTGGAGGAATCTCCTCTGGGCAGTGGCTCCCAGCGTCGAAGAACCTGTCTAGTCCCTTAGAACCACAGAAGGGAAGAACAACATAACTTCTGATATTCTCCTGATTTAAGATACTTACATCAACCAATGTTTACAGGAGAACATCAAAAGCTGTCTGGTTCTTCACGTGGTGACCTACCGGCGAGGCGCTGATGATATTCACCACCCTCCTCACCGCTTTTTCATCCAGATCCTCCATACGTCGTCCCCGCCATCCAGAGCTATTCTCCACCAAGGCCCGCAGGGAGTGAACTTTGGACTTCAGCAACTCCTCCCGGCGGCGAGTTTCGGAGACTGCCTCCTTCGCCCCCGACAATACCTCCCTAGCCTTTGCAACTTCATCCCTTAGCCAGCTTCTTTCTTCTTTCAAAGCCCCCTTCTCATCATATAACTCTTTTATCCTTTTTTGGAGGTCTTTGACCTGAGTAGAATGAACTTGGTTCACATCCAACAGGTTGCGGTGGAACTCTGCCCTTGCAGCCTCACTCTTACTGGCCCATTCCGCGTTGCTCAAAGCCAGGGAAGCCAACTTATCTTCTAGTTTATACAACTTCCCTAGCTCCTTCCTATGATCGTTTTGAGAGCACTTTGTGACTTGCAACAAAGCACCCTCCAGCTCCTCTATCCTCCGAAGATAGCAAGACTTCTCTTCCTCATTGCCCTTCAAAGATTTTACTACCTCCATAACCTTGGAGGTGTTCCCCAGGATCTTCTCCTCCTCCCTCCTTATCTCGAACAACCTTTCTCCCAATACGCCCCATGTCTCTCCAGTGCCGAGGGCGACATTGGGAGCAACTGGAGGGACCCTCTTCTTGTCCTTAATCACTTCCTCCATCTTGCCTCCTGACCCTTCAATGCCAAGGGCGCCTTCAGGAGCAACCTGGGAGGGCACCTCTTTCTTTTCCTTAGTCGCCTCCTCCATCTTACTGCCCTCCTCCTTCCTTCCCTTTTTTCCCCCCCTTTTTCTCATCATTTCGGAGATTCGCTGGAAGGAAAGAAGGGAAGAGGGGCTTCCTTTTCTTCTCAGAAGAAGAAATTGGTATACTAGGAGGGGCGGGACCGCAAATCTTGAGGGGTGTCCTCTTCACGCCCTCTGCAGAAGGAACCCCGAACCTGGGAAGGAGCCGCTCAATCTCTTCATCCTTAAGCAGGATCTTCCCAAGCGGTAATTTTTCCCCCGCAAACGTCTCACTCACCAGGATTACCTCCTTCATCTCTCTAACCTTCAGAGGCGGCTTGACAGGAGAATTAGATACAACCACCACTTCTGTGGCCTCTGCACCTGCTAGCTCCTGCCCAGACTCCGGCGTCCGCGCCAGCACCACAGCTCCCACTCCTTCCTCTTAGAGCGCTTCAACAGGCTCTGCCGTCGCCGATTTTGGCGACCCTTCAGATGGTTCCTGTTGCCTCCTCTTCTCAGAAGGAGGGGCATCAACAGGAAGATCGCTGATCCTCTTCTTTGAGAAGCTTGATAGGGTCACCCACTTCTTCCTCTCCGCCATCTCTCTAACGATTTACTCTCTCTTGCAGAAACTTTCAGGGGTCAGAGGAAGAGAATACGGATCGGCGGACGCCGCCCCCGTCTTATCCTAACAGGTCTCGAGCAGCGCATCCACCATCGCGACGGCTCGCATTCCAGGACCCATATCAATATTCGTGCCCTAACAATGCGGGGGGCTGATGTTAACACGTGGTTCTAGCACTGCATCCCTACCGTACACGTGGCGTTTACTTGGCATTTAGCCTTTATTTATTTACTAACTTATTTATCTGTTCTCATAGGTTTCTGACCCAGGTCAAACCTCTGACACGAGGGTCCAACCAAACCTCGAACACGAGGAGTCAACCAAGCCTCATTCACGACGAGCCATGACCATCCCTAATAACGTCGATGACGATGTTACAAAGCAGTGTCTGTCATAATCAGCTTGGCCATACTGCATCGTTTCTCGTACAAGGCCTTCTTTCCAAGATACGCAAATCAAGGGTCTGCATGCCCCAACTGTCACGAATCCCCAGAAGTAATACCAATATTAAAAGTTAGCATCCTCCTTTTGCAGTTTTTGATCCCTCCGGAGGCCGATAAGCGGCGCGAACCCAGAGATTGTTCACCTCCTTTCCTCCGAAAAACCAGGATAAAGCTGCATCATCCTCTACCTACAAATACCCCTGAACAGTCTTCAAGAAGGGGATCCGAAAATCGAGCACCCAGAAAGAGCAGAATCCCTCCTCTATCAGCTCTTGCAAAACTAGAGCTTGAGAACAAGAAAAACTCTCTTTCTCCTTCTCTCTCTTCCTCTTGTAAGCACTTTGTATTAACTTTCACGGCTATTTTTTTCCCATTAGTGAAACTTCTTCGCTGACCGCTTAGTGGACGTAGGGGATTTCCTCCCTGAATCACCTTAAATCTTTGTGCTGTTCTGGATGCCCAGAACTTTCTCTCTCTTAAGCCTCCACTAACAGGCTTACCTCTCTGCGCGTCGCCGTCTCCCGGAACTCTCTCTTTTTTGATGTTTCTTGGGATCCCTTACATCCTACATCAACAAAATTCAAAATTAACATTAGGAAGAAATCAATAAAACAAATGAAATAATGAAAACATTCTGATGAGTGAATAACCCCCAAAGTAATGCGTCGTCCCTCACCGACGGAACGATCTAGAAGAAAATGTAGCCGACGGCGGCGACAACGGCAGCGGCGGAGCTCACTCCGGCCATGGAGGCGGCTGCTGCGCTTGCAGATTCAGACGCGCTGTCAACGATGGGGTAGTTGCCGGAAGGAGCCCCGATGGGGGCTGCGTCGCTGTCGTCGAAGACATCGACGCCGGAATCAGCGCTCGGGGGGACGGCAGCGTAGGGGCTGAGGATGGATGATTTGGAAGAGGAGCTCGGAACGTCGGCGGCGATGGCGATGACGACAGCGACAGCGACTGCGACGGCTAGGATGGCGAAGACGATGATTGGTTTCGCCATTGCGGTGAGGGGAGAGCCGCCAGCGCCGCCGGGTTCCGATGGGGGTAAGGAAGATGGGCGAAAGTATTTATTGTGCGACAGCGAGAATATGGCGATTGGCGGTCAATGCGGTCAGAAAATTTGTGGTTAGTGAAGAAGACGAGCGGAGGGCCGGGAGAATTTCAGTGGCGCAAATGGCGGCTGCTGGAGGGCGGCGAGAATATCACCGTCAGAGTTGAGTTCCATCGGAACTGCTAACATTTTTTCGATTTAAAATCCAACTTTTAAATTTCATTAAGCATAATTATAAATCATTTTTTAAAAAACTATTAAATATATTAAAATAATTAATTGATGTATTGAGAATTATATAAGCTATTTTATTTTATTTTTTAAAATAATTATGCTCAACTTGAGCATGAACTAAGTAGAGGTAAGAGCCAGTTCCAGGATAAATACGAACTAGCAAAAATGGTTGTTTCTGACGACTGCAAACCGTCCTTCGTATAATGCAGCATCAAAATTGAATTTTATTACCGAGTCTGTAACCTTAGGAGGTTGCCAAGTTGTGCGAAATGTGTTTGGGATGTCTGAATCTGTTATCTTGCTTGCATCATAATCGTCTAGAAAGTTCAAAGCAAGTTTTCTAGCTTTACCTCCTGCGACTTGTGTTTCTTGCACCGCATAAATCCTAGCAAGTGATTGCGAAAAGTTCGCAGCTCAGGTTCTTAATCTGAGATCCAAGGTTTATGAACCATCCTGCTATTGAAGCCTCCCTGGACTCAATATAGCATCGAGTGAAACCTACCTTCATCCATACTTTCCTCGCATAGCAATGGTCTCTTAGTATGTGAATTGAAGACTCTTCGCCGTGTTGGCACAAGGGGAATTTGTAGAAGAGAGCTCAATTCGACGGACCCGCAGATTGCTAGATGAAGGCAAAAAATCATGGCTAGCTTGCCACATGAAAAACGAAATACAAGCCCAAATAGGTCTCACCACCTGTGCAGGTTGAGTGTTGCACACCTGAGATCTACATTCTCGTGTTAACCATGATGTTGAAATGAATTTATAAATGCTGCAGACCGAATAGTTGCTGGACGGATGGAGTGCCCGAATCTTTGCGATCTGCTCCCAGCTTGTGCTCAAGTCCTCCACGAAGAAGGCACTCGCAATGATTTGGTTGTTTCGACTACAAGTAGTACGATCAATGAGGAAACCTATGGTTGCATTTGCATGAAGAGCAGTGATATCGGAGTAAATGGTTTGAATAGCAAAGGTCTTGGTAGCCGTCTATCATTCCAGATCTTTATGTTCTTGCCATCCCCAACACGCCAAATGATTCCCCGATGAATTGCTTAGCTTCCTATATACTTCTCCACATGTATGATGAGTCTCCTTCAATCCCTGCATCCTCCATATTACGAACATGGAAAGTATCGACCCAACAATGTTCTAAAAATATATAGGCATCGCCATTGTTTGCCTAACATCACCAAGCAAAAGATGGTGAGACTTCTGAACCCAATACATCCTGCAGCCTTTGTTTTGCACAGAGTATCCCACACACCAGTGAATACCCTTGGATGTCGAGCAGCTTCTCCACCAAAAGTAGGCAACATACTTTCAATTTCATTGCAGAGGGTGAAAGGGAGTGTATAAATATAGTCACTGCATACATGGGAATAGCTTGGGCAACAACTTTGATCATAATTTCCTTTCTCCCTATAAATAGGAATCACTTCTTCCATCACTCTAATGTGTTGTACAATCATTTCTTTAATCCATGAGAAAGCCATCCTTTTAGCTCTTCTAACCATGGAGGGAAGGCCAAGATATCTGCCAATGCTCGGCTCCTCCTTAACACCAAGCAGGTTCATCACCTCTTCCTCGTTCTCCTTAAATGAATTTTTGCTGAAGAATAGTCATGATTTGTCGAGATTAAGTTGTTGCCCGGATGCCTTTTCATAGAGTTCGAGAATATGTTTGACTCTACGGTCCTTTTCAAGACTGGCCCTAAAGGACTATCATCAACAAAGAAAAGATATGAGATGATAGGGCTTCCTATGCTCGCTTTGATGCCATAGATCAGTTGTTGCTCTTCTATGTTGATAAGAAAGGACGAGCCTTCAGCACATATAATAAATAAATATGAGAGAGGAGGTCGCCTTGCCTACGGCCGTGCTGGGTCTTGATACATCCAAAGCAAGAGCCATTGAGGGCTACATTGTACGAGATAAAGGAAATGCAATCAATAACACTTTAGATAAAATTTGAGGGGGAAACCAGTGCTTGCAACAAATACTCCAAGTAAATTCATTCCACTCTATTGTAGGCTTTGCTCATGTCTAGCTTTAGTGCACTGTACCTTCATTTGTTTTTGTTGTTGTGTGCACACATTCATAGGCTATAATGACATTGTTGGAGATGAAGCGTTTTGGAACAAAGGCAGTTTGGTTCTTTCAAATAATGTATTGTAATATAGCCTTGAGTCTATTCACGAGAGTTTTGGAGATCTTCCTTGTACAAAACAATGCATAAGCTAACTGGATGGAAACCTTTCATGTTATCAACACTTTTTGGATTTGGGTATAAGAATAATGGTTGTAGAGATGATATCCTTTACACTTCTACCTCCATTGAGGACCTCAAGGCATAACTTGGTCACATCCATTTTGACAACATTCTAGAACTTGTGGTAGAAGATGGCATGAAAATCGTCCAATCCCGGAGCTTTGTTTGGATGAATTTGAGATAGAGCGCTTTCTACTTCCTCTTTGGAGCTCCACAATGGCTTCTTCGGGGAGGTGCCTATGGATGTTCTTTGTGATATCCTCGAATTGGCTAGGGTCTGAGGACCTGAAAATGTTTTCAAAATAATCAATAATAGTTTTTGCATACCAGGGTGGTCCTTGTGAACTGTTCCAAAGTAATCTCTGAGATGTATAATGTGATTCCTCTTCCTTCTATTTGTTATAGAGTGAAAAAATGTCGTGATATTTGAGCCAATTCACTCACATGCTGCTTCCAAAGAACCTCCTTGTGTCCGAGAAGCTCACTGTCATTTTTTGAGCTCACCTTTTGAATCCAGATTGCCGTGGGATTGCAACAGAGAATCTAGCTGAGTCTAAAGCACCCTATTTCAAAGGAATCTGCATGAAAAATTTCAAAATTTATGGACTAAAGTGCTCTATCAACCTCAGGACCCAGAATAATTAACTCTAATTTCTTTGGAGGCGAGCCTAGACATACTCAAGTACAACACTATAATAACCCAACGAGAAAAGAAAACAAGCTACAAGATTTTTGAAAGATATTTTCCTACCCTTGAGATATTGTGTAGAGGATGATAGATATGCCTAAAGCTCAAGAGCTGAAATTAGTCGAACTTAACTTAGTATTGATCCCTTGACAATTTTCGTTTTTCTCAAGCTTTTTGACTGATTTATTTGTCTTTTAGGCTAATCACAATGGTCACAAAAATTTGTGGCATGACTTGAACTTCACAACTTATACCTCCCTTCCGATCGTTGCCCAATTTACATGTGTCGTTAACTTAAATTGTTCAATATCCACAGGGATCGAGTCATATCTACCAGTCAATTTCAATTGGAATGTGAAATAGGTGGAAGTTCTCTGGTTGACGGTCCTTGGTGCCAGTCATACTGCCTATAGCAACGAAACACAACTATACAAGGGCTCACTTTCACCCATATCATTTCAAAGGTCAAAAGTTGTCCTCTATCTCTATCCTTTGCTCCTGTTGCACCTGCCATTTTCTTTGGAATTTTTTATAACACAACGGGTTTCTTATCCCAACAAAAGAATTCATCCACATTAGATCTTTTACTACATAAATGGATTATTTATTGGTGATTTTGAAATGTTAGACACTCCCTTCAGCAGCTTCTTGTTCTATCTCTTGATAAAATTCCTAAATCTGGAAGCCAGTATGAAGACCCTTGGAGCTTTTTGGACTTTGGAGTCTTCCATTTTAAGTTCAAGTTGCTGGTTTTTTTTTTTGAATGATGAAAGTTGCTGGTTTTTTATCTTGCTTTGTCCCTTAGATTCTTTGATATTCTTCTCACAACCTCAAGCTTATATTGGCAAATCTATACATAGTTTTTAAAACAGATCACTCTTTTGAAGGATTTGTTTTCTAAACTTCACCTTAAGTCCATTATCTTCCTCTAAATACCGAACTGTGGTTTTTACTCTTAGGCTTTAGCTTGATAATCTTTTAAGAGGCTATCATGGCTCATGGTTTTTTGGCATATCGAGGAAGAGTTAGGGTTTCGATTTTAAGCTTCCAGAAAAACAATAGGTGTGATTTAACACTCGAGCTCAAACAAAGGTCAGCTATTTCCCAATAAAAGGAATAGCAGCAAAACAAACTTGAGCGTAAGGCTGGCCACTGATCTAGTTAAAACAGTTCGGAACATAAATCATTTAATCAGTTACCCGTTCCGGGTAGAACCAATAAGGGGGTGAACCAAATTGATCCCAAAATAAGTAGAATTGATGGCTCCAGTTCTACCTAAAATCGACGCGAGATCTGGGAACCGATGGTTCCTTTTAACTAATTGAACCAAGTCATAAAAACAGTCCCCTTGCAAATGGTGCCCAATCGGCAAGAGTAACTAACCCTTTTAAAAATTTCTTGTATCAGTTGAACTCTCTGAAACTCACTGGGCATCAACCAAGCTGCTAGTGAGGCAGCTGGTTGCTGCCACATTATAACATGCATAACTTTGCTACCGTTATGTTCAACGTTTGTCCAAAAAAATGACACAATATTCCTTATTGTTTCCACTCAAACTCTAATAACCACTTAATTTTAAATAAAAATGCACTCACATCTGTGGCTATATCGACCATAAAAATGTCTACATTTATACTGAATCCACAACAGAAATGCAGCACATCAGGTGCTGCAATGCACACATATAATTTCTTTCCTTGATTTCGTGCACAACCTGCTTGTTATGCATGAAGACATTTGCAAGTGTGGATTTACTGGTGAGAACTGCAAATTATGCAAATGCTCAGGCATGCACACGCAGATGCATAGAAATATTTTGAAATTACCACCAGAAGGCGATCGAGAAGGTCATTGAAGAGGATATGACAGGTCCTTCAGTTGCTGAGGATCAACTCCTGATGGCGCATGCGTCAGGGCACACTGGGCAGTTGCCGTCTTCGGAAAAGCTATTACATCCCTTATGGAATTTGCACCAGCCAAAAGCATTACTAACCGATCCAACCCATATGCAATCCCACCTGTAGATAAGAGGAAATAGAGATAGTTTAGAAGAAGAATAGCACTGCTACGTTCCAGATACAAGAGCATGCAATCATGAAGCGCATGCAGAACTGGATAATCTGCAATCTAAGTATTCATGGTAAACGTACATCTGTAACTTTGCATTAGAGTCATCATAAATTAAAATTGTGTTTGCATATCTTCTAGATATGATGAATAGCTGTAGCATCTCTAGTACTAGGATCCGTGACTTCCGAAGAGGTCCTCGTGTTGCATCCCTTCCTAAGAGGTCCTCTAGTACCAAGTCTGGAGGAAAGAATATGTGGACAAGTAATTTTAGTATAGCACAATGGTCTTATTTAATTGGAGTGTGTTTTGAGGATGCTTTAAGTTTCTTTTGAGAAAGTTATTTTAGAAATAAAGTTATTTTATTATTAAAAATTGCATTGGATATGAAATAAAATTGAATTGTTTATAGAAGCATGTATAGGATGTGAAATAAAGTATATTTTAAAACTTAAAATTTGTGTACAATATGAAATAAGTTGAATTTTATATTTGGATTTGCGTGTATAATGTGAAATGAATATAAAATATTAATGAAAGTATTTTTAGCATATTGTGAGGATTTTTGGGCCTCAACGAAACGAAGCTAAAATGTCACTTCTTATGATGGATTTCTCTCGTATGAATAGCTCGGGGATATTCCCTACTTAAGATATGTTATATCAAAACCTAGCAAAATGTCAAAAGAGCAAAGGTAAAGGCGACACAAGAGAGGATCAAGCTCACTTTTATTTGACTTCTAGGCATGGAGATCAATCTGAGTTTTATATGAAAAAGATTTTTGGCTGTTCATTGGGTTTTCTCTCCACTCTATAGAAAAGCTATTAATCTTCCATGCCTGCCAAATCACTTATTATTTTGGGCTGTATTTGGATTATACATGGAAATGATGTTGGTGGGCATAGAAAGAAAAGTGTGTCCATCTAACATTAATGTAAATAAGTACATGTACGATGGATTGGAAACTGGGGTGAGGACTTCTGGCAGCAATTAGAAGTTTCTTATTACAAATGAACTACAACAAGGTTCTATGTTAACTTGTTATTGTAAAGAAATAGATGACTAGATAGGTCATATTTTATGATGCGTGCTTTTCACAAATGATATGAGTTTTGATATTGAGACTAGGAGTTAACAAGAGATTGGAGTCTTTGGAAGAGCACTTTAGAAGTAAATGGGCTTAAAATTGAATAGAACTAAGACAGAGTACATGCATTGCAGGTTTATTGATCATGAAGAAAAGTAACAAAGTCATGAGATAAAATGAGATGCTAGTTCTATTATGCGAGAACTTCAATTATCTCGTGTCTATTATTCACAATAATGACTAAAGAGAAAAATATCAAACAAAGAATTAAGGCAATATAATGAAGGAATATGTCAAGAATTCTATGCGACAAGAAAAGAGTCAGGTTTAAGGAAAAAATTATAAAACTGCTATTCGACTAAATAATAAAACATTTGAGTGAAGTTAGGTAGTTAAGTAAAAAATATTCACTACAATAGTGTAGCCGAGATGCAAATGTAGAGATGTAATGGAGGAATAAACAACATTAGAAATGATTATATCACAAAGAGGGTGAGCATGGAACTATTGAGGCTATGGTGGAAAGGCATCTAAGCGGCTTGGTTATGTCTATTGTCAACATTGTTTGGGCCAGTAAGCCTATTTCTGTCTCCAGATTACTTTATTTAAAAAATATTAGAACTCTTGATCATATATCAACACTTTGATGCAATGTAATAAACTATATGTCGGCAATAAATGAAATATAAAATAAAACAATTAGAATTAAATTTATGGAAGAAAAAGATACCAAATTATTAATTAGACCATTAAAAAAAATTAAATCATTTTTAAACAAAATTTAAAGTAGTCAGTTACCCGAATAAAGTAATTTCCTATTATGTGACAAAAATTAACAATTTGAGCAAAATGCATAACTTCAATTCAAAGTCCAATATCTTTGAAAAACCTATAGGCAAATGTGAGGAGATCCAAATCACAACATTACAGCGAAAGGCGTGGACTGAAAATGACCTGAGATAGGTCATAAAAAATGTTATCTTGAAATACTCGTGCACACAAAAGGCATGAGCTGAATGAAAAAGGGA
This sequence comes from Apostasia shenzhenica, assembly GCA_002786265.1. Classification (NCBI taxonomy): domain Eukaryota; kingdom Viridiplantae; phylum Streptophyta; class Magnoliopsida; order Asparagales; family Orchidaceae; genus Apostasia; species Apostasia shenzhenica. Next base: position 1,142,273 of record KZ451890.1, read on the forward strand.
AATTCACGTAGCCAACCTCAAGTAGCTTGGAATTAAGGTTTTTCTGTTTTTGTTGTTGCTGCAGTTGCTCAAATTTCATTTAAACAAGACTTTTTAACTAGATAATTTTCTAGAAGAACAAAACAATTAGAATTTTTTGCTTAACAGTGGATTAATTCGAGAAGCAAATTTTTTTTTTTTAATGATATGCATAAAGTGAAAAATGCATCTCGTGTGTTGTATAATAAAAAAAATTTCACTTACACTTAAAGGTAAATTTTATAAAAAATAGTAAGACCAATAATGATATATGTTGCTGAATACTAATTTACAAAGAGGAACATACAAATAAAATAACTATTGTAGAAATAAGAATGTTAAAGTAGATGATGTGCATACGTGAAATGATAAAATGAAAAATAAGTATATTTATGAGAAAATTGGAGTAGCATCAGTTAAGGATAAACTCAGAGAAACCTGACTTAGATAGTTTGAAAATATAAATCGTAGGCCACTCCAAGAAGGAAACTTGGGTTATTCAAACTTGCCTATGTAAAAAGAGGAAGGGAGAGACAAAATAGATATGGCACGAAACAATAGGAATTGATCTTACACATTTAGAATTAAATCAGAATTTGCTAACTAATTACTAATAGAGTGCAATGGAAACAAGGGATCAAAGTAGCCGACCCCTCTTAGTGTGATAAAGGCTTGGTTATTATTATTGTTATTGTTGGATATAAATAAAGTTGTTAATATTTATTAGACCTTAACATAGCTAATAATATTCTTCAAACTTAGCCTGTTTGGTTTATGCCCAAGTTGGGCATAACTATTTTTAAAAAAAAATAAAATAGCTTACATAATTCTCAATACATTAACCAATTTTATTTAATATTCTCACAATTAACTAACTTTATTTCTCATATATATATATATATATCTAAAAAAACGATTTATATATTTTTATAAAAATATTGAAAAAATGGCCTAACTTGAACATAAACCAAACAGGGGAGAGGACACAAAATGATTAGAATGGAAGTATTTTGATAACAATATTTAAAAACAAAATAAATGCTTAAAAGAGTACTGATTATTGGAAAAAAAAAGTGTACTGATAATTGGAAAAAAGTATAAGTATGAAGTAGAACAAAAATAAAGGCAATCCTACAAATAAAAAGAACAATAATAAAAATAATTTGAATATACTTGGAACAGTAATGGACATAACTTGGGGAAAAAAACTGAGGTAATCTCTACAAGGTCAAAAGGTTAATTTGAATTATATACTTGGATCAACAATGGGGATAATTATTTGGTAAGAAAAGTATTGAAAGAAGTAAAAGAACAAAAGGAAGTCTTCAAGCTATTTCCATTGCTCTTGGAAAAAAATCATCTGAATACAAATAATAAGTGATTTGGTGAAAGTTAAAAAGAGATGTTAAAAGTATATTTATATATGGAAGATGCAAAGAATGGAACAATTAGTAATACAAGTAGTAGTGAAATTACCAAGAAGTTTTAGTTTAAATGGATTTTGTTGATACCATAATGTTAACATGCTATGTTACTTGAATTTAGATAAACTTTAATATAAAAGAGAAGAAGAGCAACGGAAGAGTAAGTCACAGACCAAGTAAAAAAGAATATTCATTATCATTTCCAATTTTAATGACAATAGATTTGTTAACTACTAATACTAACCATAGATGGACACGATTTAGCTAGGTGTGATAGTTTTAGATAACTTAATTCTATTTTGCATAATTATTAAGATACATTTTAAAGAATTAAAAGTGAAACAAGTCAAAATGTTGAAACGGTACATGCGACAATGGTTGAAATGATAGAGTATCAAAAGTATCTATATCAAGGAGAGTGCGAGCAACATGTATTGAATACAGAAATAAAGAAAGTGGATTGAGGTAATTTGAGAATGTAAAATAAAGACTAGAAAATGCACCACTAGGTTGTGGAGACAACTACTGTCGAAAGGAAAATAATAAACAAAAAGAAAGATAACTTAATCAGAGGTTTTACCACTTCAATTTGTATACTGAAGGACCTAGATTTTTTCAATTTTCTTACAACAGTAGTACCCGAAGCTCTCAGACCAAATTCTCATACAAGAATTACATACCATGCGGAGGTGCTCCTTGGTCAAGTGTCTGCAAGAAGTACCCAAACTTTTCTTCAGCCTGTACATTTCATAGCATATCACTATAAGAGATTTAAAATACAACATTCACACATCAACCATAGAAACTGATAAGAATGGAATCAAATCTCTTAATAATTTGGCCTTGTTAAATTACATACTTGCACTTTTAATATATTATTAAATGAATGTACACATGCATACATAAAATGCAAACAAAGATGTGCACAGAACTAAAAAATGCAGAACAACATGCACATACAAGTACATTAACAAAATATTAGTAAGCAGGTAGATTGAATTACATTGGTATGAGCAATTGTCAAATGGCAAGTCATGGTTCACATTACTTCCATATGTCAAGCAGTTTTACAAAATGCTCACATATATGCTTACGCATTAATTACGCGCAAGCACTCCATGCATACATATATATACATGCATATATACAACTATACATATACGTAATATGCATATATATTAATATTAAATAATGATATTTTAAGACCGCCAATCAGACTACAACTAAAAGTAATGACACTAGTTATCATAAATACTAACAAGATGATTAATGACATTTTGGTGTTAACTTAATTTAATCAAGTAATATTTAATGAGTATGCTCCTACTACATCAACTCCATAGTCATGGTAGTGCTATGGTTAAACCTTTCATAAAAGAGATCAGATTTGTTTATATAATGTTTTCCATGATGTAGAACAATATTTATGGTCATGATCATGCACGTATGTTTACAAATTAGAAATGTTCATACATAACTTTATACATTAGTAAATATCTATGATGTAGGAAATGCTCAGGCATGCAGACTAATAAACTATTGGTATTAAAAGGTAGTTCGAAGCAATGTTCCTATGAATCAACCAATAACAATCAATTTTGCAAAGAAAATTCATCAAATTCATCATCAGTGCTCATTCAAATTTTGTTTTTGCTTTTACATAACCAAGGGATGTCATTATAGATGGTATAGACATGGTCCCATAATTTCCTATCCCCGCCTCAAGTTTCTAGAGTAAGCCTCATCAGTAGTATCTATGACGTAGGAATGCATGCAAACTTACATACTAATTAGTACTAAACACAGTTCGAAGCAATGTTCTTATGCATCAACCAATAGCATTCAATTTTGCAAAGGAAAATTGACAACTTCATCTACGACAGTCATTCAAATTTCATTCTTGCTCTTACACAATCAACGGATTTGTCATTAAAGATGCCATAAATGTGGCACCATAAGTTCCAGTCCCCACCTCCAAGTATATAGCTCTGATTGGCAAGCCTTATCAAGTTTTCCTTTTTAACATCTCTAGCAAATAAAGTTACTTTATGTTAGTTCCTCGTTTGTGTGTGTGGGTTTTGATGTTTGGCAAACGCATTTGAGTTTGATATTAAAAATTCATCAAAATTGTTTTCATGTTAACTCATAAAATATTTATAAAATGGAATACATGACGAAAAGAAAAGATAAAATGCTAGAATATACCCAAGCAAAGCGAGTCAATATGAATTGGATCAAGAAAGAGCTGAAGAATACGATGATCAAGATGAGATTTTATTTTGGGTAGAAAATATGTAAACCAATGAATATGTGAAAGTATGATGGAAAGAATCTTGAGCACATTGGACACAATTAGAAGTGAATTGGGTTCGAGTTCGGACCAATTTGGAGTGTTTTAGATCAAACGAATAGTGGAAGGGCTGTTTTTCGTGATCGACCAATGGGCTTGGTCAACCACAGTGATCGTTCAGCTTTCCTTTTCATATTTTATTTCTGATAGTTTTAAGTATTTTAGCCATAACATTCTTTAAAGACCTCAAATTGATAAATCCTTTGTGTTAAAAAATAGATTTCAAGACCTTTTGAACTGTATATAATTTGATAAGTTTTAATCAAGGATAGATAGCAAAATTAATTTAAAAGTGATATTTGTTTGATATTTCAACTGGTCATTTTTCTTTCTAATTGGGGATCAATTTTCCATCTTTGCTAAATGTCTGAATCCTCTATTTATAGAGAACGCTCCTTAGAGTGCAGGATGACTTCAGATTGAATTTACATCAAAGTTGTGCAAAATTAAAATATCTTCTAGTAATCAATTGTTTTTGGTTAAAAGAGCTGTGTAAGATCACCTACTCTTCTGCTCAAGCTTTAAAAAGCGGAACTCCCATCATGCATACCACTTTCATTGGTTGATCTAGGTGACATTTGTGATACTTTATAATTGATTCTTTTTTTTCGATCTCTTAATTTCTTTTTGGGAAGGAAAGAGTAAGATCTTATGTTCTACTTAGTGAGGAATAAGTGTGCTCTTTGTAAGCTCTCCTTCAAATGAAGAATGATTTAGAGAGTGAACCTAGCTTTGAGAGTGGCTCTTGGTAACCGTGTGAGTCTAGGTGATCGTGTGAGTCTAGGCGAGCCAGCTTCCTTTGAGAGAACTAAGTAAATGAAACTTACTGGAGAAAGGGTGAAAAATTGTAAAAGAATTTTCTGCCTAGCTTTGTGAAAAAAAGTCATTTCATAGTGAGATTCTTATCTGTTGCCTTTAGGCCATTGATGTAGGCATAGGCTAGATGAACCATGTACATCTAGTGTCTTTTATTTACATGCTATCACTTATTATCTCTTGTTACTACTTATTTGTTTTGGTTGATGTGAATAATTTCATTTCATATAATCGCCTATTCACCTCCTCTAGATGGCCATCTCACCTACATTTTATACATGAAGTAACAATGCATCAAATATTTTACAAAGGAATCAAGAAATATTTTCATGCATGTGCATGGATAATGGACACGTAAAATAGTAGAGATTTTCGAAGACAAATTAGAGCATTCATAGAGCATTTCCTCTCATCTTCAAAGCAATACAATAATGGATAGATTTTTATAAGCCAATGCAACTTCAGAAAAGAATTAGCACATAGAAGATCATGTAAATCTATTAGAGAAAACTAGTATACATTGAAAATCTACTAAAGAGCACTAGAATGAGTTAACAATGTAAGCAATCATTCAACAGATCCGTTTTAGACCTTTGTAGAGGTCAATATGCACCTGCTTAGGAGAAATGCCAATAGTCTCAAAAACTTTCTCTTGAACCTTGCGCTTATGAATCCTCATACTTCCACCACCAATCTGGTGCATTTTTCAAAGCATAAAAGTAATTTGATCAGTATTTTCAATGTCTTGAATACCCAACAAAAAGAATGAAACACCACTGTCAAAAACAGTTGGTACAACAACTATTATAAAAGAGATCCCTAAAGTATATGATGAAAGAATTTTTCAGATCCCTGAAAGTTTGGATGATTGAATAATGCAACAAGACCCTTCCAATTGTATAATTTTCTAGCTAGAATCATCCACCTGTATACTAAGTTTGTTTAGATTATCCCTTTATCTTTGTATAAGCAAATTAGCATCCATCTTGATTTGTCATTATTTGTGATTTTTTCTTAAAAAAATAATCACTATCTATGCTTTCGATCCATTAGCATTATATATTTACTTATATTATATACTAGTATTATCCCTGTGCATTGCAAATTAAGCGATTTGACTAGCCCATTAAAAGGAATCAACGATAGTCTATATATAAAGTCAGATGAAAAACAATTACGAATCTGCTTTGTGTACACTACTTTTCAAATTTAGCATGAGATTATTTTTGAGGGCCTGTTTATTTGTAAAGGTTTATTTTAACAAAATTAAAATTAAACTTGAATGAAAATAATTTTTTATTGAAAATCGTAAATGATATGAAATAAAATTAGTTATTATGTTAGGATATATAAGGGATGAGATATAAATTAGTTGTTATTATAGTATATTTGTAAGATGTAAAATAAAATTAATTTTTATTTTGAATTATGTGTATGATGTGAAATATAGTTAATTTTTAATATTAAATTTTATGTGTAATATGATATGACTGTTTATAATTAAAATTAGTAAATTTTAACCTGGCCAAATAAACAGGCCCTAAAAGTTTAAAAAGCCCATGATAATAGCAATAAATTATTATTTAATTATGACACTTGTCAAAATTAGAATATATAGAGGTTTTGAAAAGTAAAAATTCCAACACTATAAAAATATTATGTGAATATTTGATGATACGGCTTATCAAATTAGGATAATGGTAGTTTGCGTTTCAAATTTAGGATAACAGTAGTATAGAAGCCATAAAAGTTAGCTCCAACAAAATATTACTTGTATTAAGGATGATGCCACTTGTCAAAATTAGGATAAGATAGTTTCGAAAGTTAAAACATTTGCCTCATTGCATGATTTTTAATATAATATACAATTTTTAATATTAGACACATGTAGTAACCTAAAAAGAAAATTATTATTGTGGTTAAAATATTATTAGTGTATAATATTTATTTATAGATATTACAGTAGTTATTACATATTTAGATAGTTTAGTTTTTTACTATTTTGATTTATCAAATAGATCACCTACAATTTAAATTTGTTTGACATATATTTATAAGCATAAATTTGACATATACTTTACACAGTCAAATTAAAAATTACAAGTTAAAAAAAAAATGATACTAAACATTATTTTGTCTTAGAAAGAAAAATATTTGTTTACTAATTTATCTTAGAATAATTGCATATTGGACATTTGTTGATAGTATCCAAACCATTGCCAAAATTCAGCCTTAATTCTGAGGAATTTATGTAAATAACTCATATGAGGATGCTAAATTTGAAAAATCACAAAATTAACCAAGTACCATTTTGAATATAAAGTGATATCATGGGAGCTATAATAGGAAGTTCACATATTCAATTCGTGGTACCACTTCTAATAATACTAGTGAGAAAGCATGTGGGTTGCACATGCTTTTCGAAAGTTGCATTAATAAATTATATGACACAAAGTATTATAAGATGTAATAGTATATAAAAGAATACAAATAATTTATGAAAACTTGAATTTTTAATAAAATAAAATTTTGGCATTTTTTATTTAATTTTGGGTAGTTCTATTGGACAACTTGCAACTCAATAGTAGCTTTGACAATCGCCACGGTATGTTGATGAGCATCATGAGGACATTCAGAAAAGACAGGCAGATGATATATAAGTATTATGAGCAATAGTAATTATAATTTTTTTAATAGTATGTTTAATTATGACTAAATAATAATAGTTTTATAAAAGGACAGGAGTTTTACCTCTGTAAAAGTTAAAAGACTAAATTATGATTTTGTAAGACCTAAGATCAAGATTAAAAAAGATTAGACCAAATTACAATTTCTTAAGACTTAAGACCAAGTTCAAGGAAAATTAGGACCAAATTAAATGAAATGAAATTGGAGAAGTATATTATAATTTCTTATGACTTAAGATGGAGTTTAAGAGAAAGTAGAAAACCAAATTATAAATTTTCTTGTAAAGAATTATGGTCTGAAATAAACATTAAAAAATTTGAAAAATTAAATTATAATTTCAGAGAACCTAAAACTAAAAATAAGAAAAATTAGGAGATTCAATCATAATTTTTATTCTAAGAAATTAGGACCTGAAATACAAGAGAAATTTTGCACTATAAAGAATTATGAACTAAAACGAAAATTTAGAGAAATTAGAAAACCAAATTATAATTTGTTAGTATGTAATAGAAAGATTAAAGAAAATCGAGGACCAAATTCATTTGATCTAGCATCTCTTTAGTTGCATCGACTCTATGTTTGACAATAATTTGAGTTTTAACTTGAGTAATCCTTAGATATATCAAATATTTGAGTGATGTTATTAGTTTTTATCCAGGTTCATTTGAAAATTATTATGTAAACAATATTGTAAATATATGCTAATGTGTTAAATTGATAATTTATAGGGCCATTTGGGTAAGTAAAGTGTGAAATTACAGTTAAAGAAAGCTAATTAGAAAATAGAAGCTTAATTATAAGTTAATGAGGGCTACCTAAGGGTCAGGCCTAAGTTAGCATAACTTATAATAAGCTAATTAACTAATCCAAATCCTATTTGAGGAGCCTTTAACAAGCACAGGTATGTGCCATTCAAATGAGCATGCTAGGTGTTATGCCATGGGTGGCATGGCTAGCTATGGCGTTGATTATAAATCAAACGACTAAATTGCAAATTTTGCAGAATGAATTTTTTTTTTTGTTTGCCCATAAATTATAATTTCTTAAAGCTTGAGACTGAGACTAAGAAAAATCAGAGACTAAACTATAATCTTTATTGTAAGGACCTAAGATTATATGAAAAACAAACAGAAATAGGTGACCAAGTTATAAATTTTGCTACATAGTATTACGACAAGATGTCTAGAGTGAATTAAAGAACTAAATTATAATTTTTATTGCAAGGTATTAGATCTAAGACTAACTAAGAAAAAATGGGGAACAAAATTATCATTTCTTGGGAGGCAAGCCCTTCTCTAAAATAAAAAAGGAGACCATATTATAATTTACACTTGATGGAATTAGGAACTAAAATTAACTTTAAGAAAAATTAGGAGACAAAGTTATAATTTCTTATACTTAAGATGGAAGTCTAATAGAACTGAGGGACCAACTTATAAATTTTTCTGTAAAAAAGTGGGACCTTAAGTTTAGGAAAAATCAGAGAACTAAATTATAATTTTTAGAACCTAAAATCAATACAATAAAAAAAAAGAACCTAAAACCAAGAATAAGAAAAATTGGGAATTAAATTATGATTTCTATTATAAATTTATGTTAATGTGCTAAATTATTGTGGGGTATTAAGATCTAAATAAGACTTAGGGCCAGTTTGGCATAAATGGTCCTGCCCAAAACTAAAATGATATTAAATTAAAAATAATAATAAAAATAATACTAATAAAAAAATAAATTTTTATTACATCTTACACAAATTTCAATATAAAAAAACTTTATTTAATTTTACATACTCAATCATTTTTAATAAAACAATCAACCTTATTTCACATCCGAGACTAAAATATTTCATTCGTTAAGGGCTTGTTTGGATGGAGGATAAATTTGGGTAAGGAAGAAGAAAATATTTTATTTTATAGAGTTGATGGGAAAGAAATTTATTTTAATATTGGGAGGTGTGTAGGATGTGAAATAAAATTTATTTTAAAGTTGGAATTTGTGTTGGATGTGAAATAAAGTTGATTTTTAAGGTTGGAATTTGTGTTGGATGTGAAATAAAGTTATTAAATTTATAATAAATTAAAAATATTATTATTATATTTTTTTGCTCAATTTTGGGCATTTGCCAAACAAGGGCTAAGGATGTGAAATGAAGTTGATAGTTTTATTGAAAAAAACTGAGTATGTAAAATAAATAAAATTTTTTATATTGGAGTTTATATAGAATGTAATAAAAATTTATTTTTTATTATTTAATCAAGTACCATTTTGATTTTTAGTAAGATTGAAATGGTCCTAGGGCTAAACAAGCCCAAAGAGAAATTAAGGAACAAAATTATAATTTCTTATAATGCAAGTTCTGGTCTAAGAAAAATGAAGAATATATTAATTTTTATTTTATTTAATTAAGACTAGGAGAAATTAGAAAACTAATTTATAAATTTTTAGGACTTAAGATGGAGTTCAAGAAATATTAAGGACCAGATTATAATTTTTTTATAAAGAATTGGGACCTAAAATTAAGATTAAAAAATTAAGTAAATTATAATTTTTTAGAATTTAAAACCAAAAATAACGAAAATCGAGAGATTAAATTAAAATTTCTATTATAAATAGATACTAATATGTTTTTCTTATAGTTGAAATAGATGCTAATGTGTTAAATTGATAATTTAATTGGTTATTTCAGTACGTAAAGTGTGAAATTACAGTTAAAGAAAGTAACCGATAATAAGCTAATTAACTAATCCTAATCATATTTGCATAGCGGATAGCCTCTAACCAGCATAGCTATATGCCATTCAAGGAGCATACTTGGTGTCATGCTATGGATGACATGGTTAACCTATGGTATTGATTAGTGTACAAGGGTATTGTAGACTTAGAAATTGGATAAAAAGGTTGAGTTGGGCCTAGAATGAAGATTAGGAGAAATTGAAAGACAAAATTGCAATTTCAACAAAATGTCAGACCTAAGATGAAGATTAGCATAAATTGTAGGACTAAATTGCAAATTTTGCAAAATAAAAAAAACATTTTCTCCCAAAACACTTGCTTTTAATATCTAAATTGCAATTTAGGACCACATTACAATATCTGTAAGAAATGGAAGGATCAAATTAGAATTTGCATTAGGGTAAATAGCATCTGGGTCCCTCTAGTTTGGTCGTATGTGCAAATAGGTCCCTCGAATATTTAAATGAAGCAAACTGGTCCTCTAATTTGATG